>CM061133.1:263189063-263320078 GCA_030789695.1 Scilla litardierei
CTTGAAGCTACAAAGCTGCAAGTCCGATAAGCGTCAATCACTTTAAAACTGCAGGTCCTTGCAACGTGAAACGAAACAAAGATAATAATAACGAAAGAGACAAAAGAAACATCTCAGAATATCCATAGCAATAAATCTCAACATCACAGAAAAAGCCACCAGGCTAAAAGAAAAGAGTCTAAAAGAGGCCGAGCATGGCCAACAAAAGTACAAAGTACAACAACAAAGTAATGGTGCAAGCACCGACATCTAACAGTAACCTAAAGCAAAAGCAACGCCAACAGTCTCTAAAACTGGTCTCCGGTGCACACGAACTCCTCGACGAACGTAGGCTCAGTGTCAGCAACTACCTCGTCCGCTACAACTATCTCTGGCTCAGGGTCTAACATGTGACACCCAAAGAGAAAGGGGCACATGTCAGCAAGTCTGGAAGACTTGTGCAAGTGAAACTGAAAGTACAAGTAAGAGCAACCTAGCAGTTCTAGCATGATGCAATGACATGGCAGTTAAAGTATGAGTGCAGCAGGTAAAGTAAAGTAAAGTAAAGTACGAGCATGGCATGGCATGGATGACAAGTATTACATGAATCATTCACAAGACAAGTACAAGACAAGGAAAGTAAGCACCTCGTGCACAGAGATTCCGTCTTTTGGCTAGAGTGGCTGCGCGGGCCAACTCCTAAGCTCAAGCGAACGTTTATCCCTACCCCTCCACGTGTGTCAAGCCAGGGCCTTACCCCCGAACGGGAATGCTCGCTTCTGGAACACGAGCCAGGAAGTGTTTTGCCTTGCTGGTCTAGGGGTGCACCTAGCCAGTCAAGGGAGTACAAGTACAAGTATTGTAGCGTGTGCTACCAATACGACATTCAATGCATGGATGACATGACATGACAAGTAGTAAGGCGTACAGGTAAGGAAAGTAAACGTGACAGTTTAGTATGCATGAACAACAAGTTTAAAGGTTGGATCTAGCTTCGTTGTCAAGCTAGATCAATTAGGTGACGGATCTAGTTTCGTTGTCAAACTAGATCAAGTAGGCGTCTAGCCAGCTATCATTTCACTGACTAGTCTCTTTTACGCTAAAAACAAGGAAGTGGCCTAAAGACATGGCCCTACACAAGAGTTGGCAAGTTTCACTTGCCTGCAACTATCACGTCAAGAAAACACCGTCCAACGAGTCCAAAGTCACGATTCCTACGTGCACAAGTCCACCGGCCTACATCCGTTTTATTAATCTTGATTAGTGATTGCTAAAACATTTAAAATACTTTAAAATACTGATTTTTAGTCTTGCTTAGCATGCAATTGGGTTGGGGGGTCCTAGGGGTGCAAAACGTTACCTCAACACGACGCGAAAGCTACACCGGCGTCGGGTAGCGACGCCGGGGGTTGGAATAAAAGATCGCGCTCCAAGTCCAGATTCCAATTAGATTCATCGCTGGAAATTTCAGAGCAATCGACCGGGCGACGATTCCAGATTCCAAGGCTCGCACGTGCGACGACGTGCGACGACGTCGTACGCGACGAATCCTCAAAGAGCAAGCACCTAGGTGGGGCCCACAGTAGTCCTAGGGACCTTTGGGGGACCCACAATACCTCTGGAGAACTTGGGGGGCCCACGGAGGCAAGTGGTGCGACGGATGCGGGGTTGCGACGAGTGGCTCTCGGTCGTACTCAGCCAATGCGGGGGATTCTCTCGGTCGCTGCGGGGAAACGGAGCTGTGCGGCGCTTTGGGTCGGTCGCAGCAGCGGGGACGGGGCGATTCTTCGGTCAGACCGGTCGGGGGCTTCGGTCGTGCGCTTGGGATGCGAGGCGGGCGATGTTGCAACGTTGCAACGTTGCAACGTCGGTCGATGCGGGCGGGGCGACCGGTCAGATGCGGAGCGATGCGGGGCGACAAGCGGAGCGCTGTGCGGAGCGGGGCGACAAGGCGGATGCGGGGGAGCGCTTCGGTCAGGTCGATGGAACGGAGCGGCGCTTGCTGCAGCGGTGCGGAGCGGCTAGGATGCGGGGTTGGCCTTCGGTCGAAGCGGGGAAACGGCGCTGTTTCCTTCGGTCGTGCGGCAGCTGAACGTCGCAACGTTGCGACGAATCGTCGCAACGTCCAATTTCAAGTTTGGAAGAGGCTAGGGCTAATTTCTTGCGAAAATAGGTCTTCCTAGGGGTTGCTTATATAGTATAGATGGGTTGACTTGGTCTAGGGCTAAATCTAATGGGATTAGAATATTAAAATAATTTGAAATTTGAAATTCAACTTCTCCAACTCACCCAAGGATTTGACTTGGTCCAAATGAGCTGGAAATTGGCTCAAAAATTCTTTAAAACGTTTAAAACTCAAATAAATTTTATTTGGCCGAAAATAATTTATAAATTAATTATTAAAAATAATATAAAACTTGTTAAAAATATAAAAGTGGTCAAATAAACTCCAAAAATTATAAAATAAATATCGGGGTGATCGTGATGACGAATGTGAGCTAACTAAGAAGACGGATCTAAAATTCTACGTCGGACGACGAAACTAAAAATAGAAACGTCTCCCGTCAAAAGTGAAAATCGTCACGTCTCATCGAGTAAGTTTAAATTGTGGAAAAACGACTCGAGAAGTGTCGTTCCAAGATAGTGCCACTATTTAATACTCTCAGAGACGTTCGCAACGGCATATCACACAAAAGTGTTCACCAACAAACAAAGTCTAAAACAAACACGTGCATGGCCAAAAGCACGTGCACGAAAAACGTACAACGAAAAGTGGTCGTTACATCCTCTCCACCTTAGAATAAAGTCCGTCCTCGGACTTTCTAATATAGCTAGTCACTCTAGTAACTACCCCAATCAAGCCACATTATAATTTAAACCAAGTATAGTCATTACAAGTGCTCATATACGCACTAGGTAGTCAAACATTAACACTACCACCACGTATACATATACATTCACATACGTATACACTTATACCTATTATAGTCAGTCAAATGCATACATGTATTTCAATCAGGTATATAAACATACATCCCTCATTTAACTGCTATTCACAAAACAATAGTTCAGATACTTATATAGGTATGATCTCATACTAGCAAATGCAATCATTTCCCTACGTATAGATAGCTACCTATGCACAAACATCAAGGGTATACTACCCTCTAATATTCATCCAATACCAAACATCTCAACACATATAGTCACACCATACCATTATTAATCAAGTTTCACTATATATATATATATTCACTATAGTTTCACAATATGTATATAGTCATTCAAATGCATTCCAATATTTCACCATACATTCACATTACGTACGGTCCTATAACTGTATTTACGACACGCCACATATATCATAGTCATCAATACCTATAACTAAGCACATACTTACCCGTGCATGGTGCACACCCATACACGCTAACATTTCATTCACATACACTAATCATACCATTATATAACTAGCACACAAACACACCTAGTTTTAGCTAGTACACATACGTTCACACGAGCAAGTCCTTAGTAATTAGCTATACCACAAGACCAACACTTATAACTATATACCGGCGTAGCGACCCACAATCATGTGCGTAGCACAACCAGGCACAAACACTCCTATCACTATACATACATCAAACATTGATATATTCAAACTACAACTTACATTCAATATACTTAGAGTATACCCACTCAAGCTTGAGTGAGACTCGGTACATTTATCAGAATATTCTATATACGTAACACGACATTCATACCTATACCAATACCACTCCCATATATATACATCTACCAATACAACCATATACATTCCATAAATCAATCACACTTAATATTTAGTCAGGCAATACTCACATAGTTAAATCAATTTATTTACCATAATAATAACATTACAGACATCAGCACCCACATATTTATATTACCCTCTCTAGTATAAACATTCACCGTATAGTCACACATGAATAATGTATACATTCACACCATAGCCTACTACCTATAATTAGTATACTAACACATTCACACATACATAATTAAGATGTGCAATAGTCGTGTATACCTCACGGTATGCACGCATGCAACATCCCGAAAAGCAAGCAATACCAATCAAAATTATACTCCTACTACCATATGCATATCTCCTATATACTCAGGCAACAAAACATAACTACTTACGCCTAAGCATAATACATATCTACATACGAGCACATAAACATACGTATTAACATATAGGTCACATAATAAGCCTACCCTCTTAACCATACGTACTCTTATTATTATCACTACTAACATACACATAGCTTTACCAATCATTTATTTCAACCATTATAAGTATCTCTAACTACATACACAACTTAGATATTTCAACGCTAACTCTTATATACACAGGCATCCCTAGTATAGTATAGCTATCCACACAAAAATCTATAACTACTAACACACAACAACTTCATACTATCACGAATAACTCCGAATATATATATATATATATATATATATATATATATATATATATATATATATATATATATATATATATATATATATATATATATCACACAATAGGCAAGCATCAATATACTATGGGGGTACACTCATTCAAGCCCACGTACACAACTTAGGTACGTGCACTATGACTACCTCACAAGGTCCAAGGGCCTGCTAACAATTAAGAGTTGACACAGACATTGAAGGACCCTAAGGCCTAAGCAATAAAGAGAGGTCGAGAGCGTGACGAGAGAAGGATTGATAAGCACGAATTCAGATAGGACGAATACAAGGAGACAGCTTGGTTAGACGAAACATTAACTCAATGGTGATGTTTAGGTTGAGAGAAAAAGGGGGTGTAGTGATACATGTATAGGATTTAGAAAAGAAACTAGGGTAAGTAGCACAAGCTAAAATACACGAAATCTGAAAACTGTCGTTCTTCAAAATTAGAATCCTCGTCTGGACAGAAATATTTGGGGATCGATAAAACGAGTTGTTCAAAATAAATCTGGGTCGAATACTCAAAATAATAGGAAATGGTCTATTGGTTTATATAAAATCATTAAGAAAGGGAGTAAAATCATTTACACGGATATTAAGGACATGGTTTAGAAAATTCTATACGTCAGTAATTTAATATAATTTTGTCAAAAAGTTTTGGAAAGTCGAAAAATGAAATCGAGTAACGGAAAAATTTAAACTCAGGTTAAATGCTTTCAAAACTTTTTGGGCTATGGAAAATTGAGAATACTCAATTTTGAAACTACTTTTTAGAGAACCAGGATTTGCCAGAAATGAGAAACTAATTTACATAAGGTTCTTAATATACGAGCACAACAAGTCTGGCACGGATATAAAAATAGTTGAAAGTATGTATGGTGCACGGAAAAATAATATTAACGATTTAGTATAAGAATTATCAAGATCGAATAGCAAATCCTTAAAATCAAATCATGGAGGGTCTAAAGCAGGATGTGGTTATGAAAATAGTAATTTTGCAAAAGAATCTGAAGTGGAGAAAACGACGAGCAAAACCAACTTGCTGAAAGCTGAAATTCCACGTGTCTTGAAAGTATATAAAAGTAACACGACGTATCATTCGTATAACACAAATAAGAAGGAAAATTATAAATCGTATTGGAAAAATAAAAGTACGGTTCAGAATAAAATTAGTATATGAAGGGCAACACAATTACATAAGTACGAAAAAACATAGGCTGGGAAAATACTATAAGCTAGTATTCAAAAATTCCGACAAACGTTTTAAAAATTTAAATCAATGAAGGAGTATGAAGTATAGGTATATTAAAATTTTGAACAGAATTAAACTTAGTGGAAGGGAAGATTGAAAAGTACTTTCAGAAGGTTCAGGTTTTGCAATGGAGATGTTTGAAAATTGACGACGATCGTCATGAGGCGATCTCGTGAATCGAGGCAGGGAAATTGGTCGGATGATCGAAACATTCATACGTCTAGGATATGAATCAGAAGAGTCTACGGGAAAAATCCTACGGTCGACCAACTAAAGATTAGGAACTAGGCGCTAAGACCTTCTAAGGGGCTAGACGGTAAAGAAATGCGTTCAGCTTGGCCCGAAATCGATGAACCCAAGCGAACGACTAAAAGAAATTCTAGAAGCCTAATATGGTCAGGGTTAGGCATTAACCACTAAGGTAACTCCTACGACGATCAATTGCTGACAGGGAGTCTAACTAACAATCAGAGGCCTCTAACTAGCAAGCACAGACGTCTAACTAAGCCTTCTTACCACCTAGTGTCGTGAGAAAACGACTGGATATTGCAATTTATTTAATGGACATTCCGTTATTATCGTTGTTTCGTTAATTCGCAATTGCAAGACTGGACCTGCATGGGCCACCAACAAAACCTGTCACGCCCCGCTTCCCAAAAACGTGGAGGCGAAGCGTGAGAAGGTCCGCTCAGACTTGAAGCTACAAAGCTGCAAGTCCGATAAGCGTCAATCACTTTAAAACTGCAGGTCCTTGCAACGTGAAACGAAACAAAGATAATAATAACGAAAGAGACAAAAGAAACATCTCAGAATATCCATAGCAATAAATCTCAACATCACAGAAAAAGCCACCAGGCTAAAAGAAAAGAGTCTAAAAGAGGCCGAGCATGGCCAACAAAAGTACAAAGTACAACAACAAAGTAATGGTGCAAGCACCGACATCTAACAGCAACCTAAAGCAAAAGCAACGCCAACAGTCTCTAAAACTGGTCTCCGGTGCACACGAACTCCTCGACGAACGTAGGCTCAGTGTCAGCAACTACCTCGTCCGCTACAACTATCTCTGGCTCAGGGTCTAACATGTGACACCCAAAGAGAAAGGGGCACATGTCAGCAAGTCTGGAAGACTTGTGCAAGTGAAACTGAAAGTACAAGTAAGAGCAACCTAGCAGTTCTAGCATGATGCAATGACATGGCAGTTAAAGTATGAGTGCAGCAGGTAAAGTAAAGTAAAGTAAAGTACGAGCATGGCATGGCATGGATGACAAGTATTACATGAATCATTCACAAGACAAGTACAAGACAAGGAAAGTAAGCACCTCGTGCACAGAGATTCCGTCTTTTGGCTAGAGTGGCTGCGCGGGCCAACTCCTAAGCTCAAGCGAACGTTTATCCCTACCCCTCCACGTGTGTCGAGCCAGGGCCTTACCCCCGAACGGGAATGCTCGCTTCTGGAACACGAGCCAGGAAGTGTTTTGCCTTGCTGGTCTAGGGGTGCACCTAGCCAGTCAAGGGAGTACAAGTACAAGTATTGTAGCGTGTGCTACCAATGCGACATTCAATGCATGGATGACATGACATGACAAGTAGTAAGGCGTACAGGTAAGGAAAGTAAACGTGACAGTTTAGTATGCATGAACAACAAGTTTAAAGGTTGGATCTAGCTTCGTTGTCAAGCTAGATCAATTAGGTGACGGATCTAGTTTCGTTGTCAAACTAGATCAAGTAGGCGTCTAGCCAGCTATCATTTCACTGACTAGTCTCTTTTACGCTAAAAACAAGGAAGTGGCCTAAAAACATGGCCCTACACAAGAGTTGGCAAGTTTCACTTGCCTGCAACTATCACGTCAAGAAAACACCGTCCAACGAGTCCAAAGTCACGATTCCTACGTGCACAAGTCCACCGGCCTACATCCGTTTTATTAATCTTGATTAGTGATTACTAAAACATTTAAAATACTTTAAAATACTGATTTTTAGTCTTGCTTAGCATGCAATTGGGTTGGGGGTCCTAGGGGTGCAAAACGTTACCTCAACACGACGCGAAAGCTACACCGGCGTCGGGTAGCGACGCCGGGGGTTGGAATAAAAGATCGCGCTCCAAGTCCAGATTCCAATTAGATTCCTCGCTGGAAATTTCAGAGCAATCGACCGGGCGACGATTCCAGATTCCAAGGCTCGCACGTGCGACGACGGGCTACGACGTGCGACGACGTCGTACGCGACGAATCCTCAAAGAGCAAGCACCTAGGTGGGGCCCACAGTAGTCCTAGGGACCTTTGGGGGACCCACAATACCTCTGGAGAACTTGGGGGGGGCCCACGGAGGCAAGTGGTGCGACGGATGCGGGGTTGCGACGAGTGGCTCTCGGTCGTACTCAGCCAATGCGGGGGATTCTCTCGGTCGCTGCGGGGAAACGGAGCTGTGCGGCGCTTTGGGTCGGTCGCAGCAGCGGGGGCGGGGAGATTCTTCGGTCAGACCGGTCGGGGGCTTCGGTCGTGCGCTTGGGATGCGAGGCGGGCGATGTTGCAACGTTGCAACGTTGCAACGTCGGTCGATGCGGGCGGGGCGACCGGTCAGATGCGGAGCGATGCGGGGCGACAAGCGGAGCGCTGTGCGGAGCGGGGCGACAAGGCGGATGCGGGGGAGCGCTTCGGTCAGGTCGATGGAACGGAGCGGCGCTTGCTGCAGCGGTGCGGAGCGGCTAGGATGCGGGGTTGGCCTTCGGTCGGAGCGGGGAAACGGCGCTGTTTCCTTCGGTCGTGCGGCAGCTGAACGTCGCAACGTTGCGACGAATCGTCGCAACGTCCAATTTCAAGTTTGGAAGAGGCTAGGGCTAATTTCTTGCGAAAATAGGTCTTCCTAGGGGTTGCTTATATAGTATAGATGGGTTGACTTGGTCTAGGGCTAAATCTAATGGGATTAGAATATTAAAATAATTTGAAATTTGAAATTCAACTTCTCCAACTCACCCAAGGATTTGACTTGGTCCAAATGAGCTGGAAATTGGCTCAAAAATTCTTTAAAACGTTTAAAACTCAAATAAATTTTATTTGGCCGAAAATAATTTATAAATTACTTATTAAAAATAATATAAAACTTGTTAAAAATATAAAAGTGGTCAAATAAACTCCAAAAATTATAAAATAAATATCGGGGTGATCGTGATGACGAATGTGAGCTAACTAAGAAGACGGATCTCAAATTCGACGTCGGACGACGAAACTAAAAATAGAAACGTCTCCCGTCAAAAGTGAAAATCGTCACGTCTCATCGAGTAAGTTTAAATTGTGGAAAAACGACTCGAGAAGTGTCGTTCCAAGATAGTGCCACTATTTAATACTCTCAGAGACGTTCGCAACGGCATATCATACAAAAGTGTTCACCAACAAACAAAGTCTAAAACAAACACGTGCATGGCCAAAAGCACGTGCACGAAAAACGTACAACGAAAAGTGGTCGTTACACCTTTGACATGGGCTGCCTGCTCCTTGAGCGCTGATGCCTCGGTTGACGTCCCCTTCATGGCCATCCTCATCAGTTCATCTCTCGATAGACTCATGGCCTCACCTGCAAAAAGAAAAGAGATCAGGGTGAGCAAATACGAAGAAGCTCGCTTAGATCGCAGTACCTTCGTGTCAGATATGGAGGGAAATCTGGTGGTGCTTAACCATCTTTGCATGTATACAGAGCTCGCATGGGATCTCCATCAAGATCTTGGAGTTCTCCAGATCCTGCCCCTGCAGAGTTACCTCCTTGTTCGCTTCGGAATTCAACTTCTCCAAGTTCGACCGCAAAGACAAGTCCGTCGACATCGAGATGAAAACGAACTTCTCTTTTCACTCCCTCACTTTACTTGGCATATCAAGGACGAGTTGCCGATCCTTCCTCGCACTGACATAATTATACACTCCTCGCTGCTTCGCTTTGAAGAAATGCCAGAACATCAGCAGGGTTGGACTTATGCCACTGCTGAAGCAGAGAACAAGGAACCCGACCATGGCGCTGATCGAGTTCGGCATCATTTGGAAGATCGGAAGCTCGAGGAAGTTCAGCATGAGTAGGAGGAAGGGGTGGAGCAAAACTCGAAGTCTGAGCTCGAAGGTCGAAAAGTAGACCCCGACTTCATTGTCCCTAGGTGAACAGACCCGGTCATCGAAGGTGTGGAGGTGGACTTCATAAGGTGGCCGGATATACTTGGATCGAATTTCGGCACGGCTGATATGCTTTGTCTTAGGCGCTATGGCCAGGATCTCCACCGGAACCGCTGTTGTAACTATGCAGATGGTCGGCCCTGAGCCCTTCTTTTTGGTTTTCTTAGGGACCGTTGACGTCGAGGGGACAGCGGGGGCTGCTTCCCGAATCCTACGATAGTTACGGTGAATTCGATATTGGGGTACTATTATGGAGAGTATGCATTGGTTGTGATTTCATTAGGGTATATGCAATCAATGATTATTAATATCTTTTCTATAACGCAATGTTTCATCCGGTTAGGGAATGAGAATGTCGGAAAGTGTGGCGATAAAGTGCATAAAAACGTGCCAAAGAGTAATCACATATATCATTGATTTTATGTAGAAAATACGCACAAGTGTCCTCTCGGATCACGATACATCCTCTCGGATCACATCACGAATAAGTCTTACTCAGATCATATTCAATTCAAGCATGCCCACGTCTCCGTATAACATACCCAAACAAGATATATGTAGAAATCGACAAAATACGTGATTACAACATGCAAATAGGACGAAAGGATATCAAAATAAATGAATACGACACCCTAACTACATCACAACCAACACAAATAGGTACTAGCCATGCATGGAAAGAAAAGATTCAGGATTCATAGACAAATACATCACCAAAAGCTCAAAATACGTGAAGAGTACTCCAAATACAAGCCAAATACGTGAAATACAAGGCTAAAGATATGAAAAGTATCACCAAATCTCTCTAAATAAACCCAAATCTCCTTCAAATGATAGCTCTGACCTCTGTCTCCAGGGCCTCCAAATTTTGCATCAAAATATGGCTCCTAGAGCCCCCAATACGCAAGAATATGCAACAAACCCCTAAAATACGCTTATATAATAGGCATTGCGGGTTTAAGTTCCTTAGCGGGTCCCAAACCCGCTCAAATATCAAACGAACCCAATATCCGCTGCCGGCTCAAAATAGCAGCCGTTAGATCTTGCGGGATTGAGCCAAAGGAAGACACGTGTCCTTGATGTAGCGGATCTGTGCATGCATCTGTTTGCAAGTAAGAACCCGCTCGGATTTGTTCTGGACCATCGGATCACGATCCTGCGGCTGTGAGCCATCCACGTCACCTGCTCAACTGTTGAATTTGAATCCTCATAGGTGATAGCTTGGTCCATTAGATCATGATCAGATGGTGGAGCTTAAGCCGCGTCGCCGCGCTCGTCAGCTCCCTTTCGTTGCGTTACGGGCCGTCGGATCTTGATCCAACGGTGGATCTGTCGCCACATCGCCCTTTGTTATTGCATCGTCACTGATCGTTGGATTTGCATCGGACCGCTATCGCGTCGTCACATCGCCCGTATCTAAAACTCAGTTCAAATCTAAGGCGGGTGCGTACGAGCCGTTGGATCTTCATCCTGTGGATGGTGGACGGCCATGTCGCAACGCATCGCCAGCATTTGATTCGGGTGGGAATTGCTGAGATCATGCCACGTGGCATGCCTTGAGCGGGCGGTATACTTATCAGCGCCGTATTTTGTATTTACAACCGTATTTCTCACGTATTTCTCCATTTAAATGGTATTCTGTACTCAAAATTCATAGCAATTAGCACAGATCTCGGAAAAATACAAATAAATAGTTGTTAGAATCGTGAGATCAAGATCTAGCCATGAAAAATATAAAAAGTGCAGAAATACTTAGTTTATTTCTGTTTTGTGCTCAAATTAAGTGATTGCTCTAATAAATGACGATATTCAAAATACAATTGTATTAGAGACCAAATACGTATCATATATGCACAAAATAAGGCTAAATGAGGTGTTAAATATGCAATATTCAACCCAAATCACTTCCCGCTCCTCCGACCAAGACTCTGCCACGTCCGCCGACGCCGTCTGTTCCCCCGTCTCCTCGAAGCTAACATACTCAAACTCATTGAAGTACTTCTCGGTGTGTTTGATAAAGGACGAAGACTCGGATGAAGTCATCTGACAGAGATTGCAGAAAGTACCTAAGAAAGAGATCACCGGAGCTCCGATGAAGCGAGATTGTCAGCGAGTGCTCGAAGACGAAGAACGAATGGAGTTTTTTGAAATTTGAAAGCAGGAGCCCTCAACCATTTCCCCCTTCTTTATTTTATAGAGAGCGTCGGCCAATATCGACCAGTGAAGGTGGACCACGTAGCGAGATCTAAAGCAGAGCCATCGCCTCAGCTTCTCCCTAGAGCCGTACATAACACTTGTCGTGCTCCAAGCGGCAGGATGCCTCGATATCTCTCCGTTGCCGAATCTTCTTTATGCCCTAGAGATTTAGCGGTCATCTCGCATTTAATGCTACAACTGTAATCCGATAAAGAGCGGAGCGCATCATCCGAGCCAAGCCGGACTTCCCGTTTTGGACTCGAATGACGGGGGCAATTTTTACGACCTCAAGATCAGCCCAGTCGATCTAGGCCCGTATGACCGAAGCCCAAGTCATGGGTTGCCGAATCCCCACAATGCGACCTAGTTTGCCAAGGCTTAAAGAAGCTCGCCAAGTCTCAGAGTATCCTGCACTTGCAGAGCTACGAACTCGTCACCGAAACCAAAGAGAAGAGCCCTCCGGTGGATCGCGTGATCTACACCAGCTCGCCTTTAGAGGCAGCTTGCCTACCTCTCCATCCAGACGAAGTCTGCCCACGGAGGAAGACGACATGCCACTAGTATCCCTGCCAGTTTCACTACAAACAAGTCTGATAAAAGCGCACCTAGCTACTTTACCACCTGACGGTCTGACAAAAACACACGCCAGACAGCCTGACAAAAGCACACCTGACATTAACGGTTCTGACGGCCTGACAAAAGCACACCTGACCCGTTCGGCTTTGACATCCTCAGTCGAACCCTTGACACTGCCAGCTCAACTAAAGCAACCGACTCCAGCAGCCTATAAATACCCCCTCTCCTCCAACGAGAAAGATGTTGTGTAATCTGTAAGAAATCCTAACACATCTACTTATATTCAAGGTCCAATATCCTCCACTATTCGTACCTTCCACATTAGTTCCCCACGCAAGCACCGATCTGCCATTAAGATCGCCCTGTGTGTCCGACATTCTCCTAAAAGTCACTTGCTGACTTAAGCATCAGAGAGGCTACGGGCTGACATCCAGCCCTGCCTTTTTGACGAATTGTTCTCTTTGCAGGAAGCTCGCCCCAGCCGTTGGCGGTGAAAGTAACTGATGAGCAAACTACTCCAACTGACGAGTGACCTACTTCGATTGATGAACGACCTTGGGATTTCCATCTACAAAGCGTCTTCCAATCGAGATCAGCCTCGTCTACCCCCCAGCCTTGTAATCATTGTACCTGTGATTTCTATTTCAATATAAATTCAGTGTTAGCGGATTTTACCCCGCAACAAGTGTAAACATCTTAGCAAGGGAAATAACTGAAAGTGAACATCAACTGAAATAATCAACTACTAATGATTTCCATGTCATGCACCACTTTGGCTCAGAGCCCCATTATATCATCATCTTGCATCATTTGGCACATGGCCACATATCGACTTATCTCATATTCATATATCTTCTGATACATAGCCTTAACTCAATGTGATATTTCATTCTTGTCATAAGATCCATACACATCTCTCATATCAATGAATAATGAATGGTACATACAAAGCTTTTCACAAACAAGGCACATCACCTACACAAAACACATACAAGGCACAAACATATAAAACATAAATACAATGCACAACACAACACACATACAATGCATATATGCAACACATCATACATAATGCACATGATGCACATGATGCACACATGACATGTAATGCAATGCAATACCTAAGAGAACCCATCTATGCTAGTGTGCTTACAATGTGACTCATGGACTCTATAGGTGGCTCCCATGGATTCAAGAGGTGGCCTCCCGCATTTTCGTGGCACGCTGGTCCATGTAGCACGTAGGTCCATGTCGTCTATTTACCACATATAGATTCAAGAGGTGGTCCCATGGATTCAGTAGGTGGCCCTCGGCAATTTCGTGGCAGGCTGGTCCATGTGGCACTTTGGTATATGTAATGTTAATTTTCATTATTTTCATATATCATAACAAGTGCCATTTGCCATCTTTCCAACATTTGTCTTTGCTTTATATCACAAAAATATATCTCTTGCATAACAAGTATCCTACAAGAATTTAACAAGATTGTATTATGGCATAAAAGCAACATGCACAATGCACTTCCATAATATCAAGTCACATACATGAGCAGATGCACATAATTATAGACATTGACAATGAAGCAGCTCCAGATCCTGGTCTGGATCTGTCTTCCAGATTAATTAACATATATCAGGCATGTGCCACTATATTCAGCTTTCAGTTAAAACATAAAAGTTGTAGATATCATAGGATTTGGAGATCTGTAGTGAAAGTTATAAGCTTTTTAGCATAGAGTCACAGAATCTGCCAGATTTGACATACAGATAGAAAACTGCATTTACAGTCTATTTACAAGCAAAATCAGTGGTTCGTCAAAACATGAAAGTTTTAGATAACTTTATAAGCTTTCTAGATTGTCTTAGATCATTATATTTGGAGCTCTATAGAAAAGGATATGCTCAAATGAAATCAGGACAGAACTGAAATCAGAACTAAACATTATCTATTAAAAACACCACCTTGTGAAGGTGAGATGTTAAAAGGCAACACTTTTACATCATTAACATAATAACAAGCACAATATCAACTTAAGCATCACAACATAATAATAATAATTAAGACTAAGGCATACCAATCCCAACCGTAGAGTTCCAAGAGTAGGGTTATGAACTATTACCTCATCAAAATTCTATCTTCATACTCTAGTCCACACCAAGGACTTCAAGCTCCTATCTTCATGGTCTAGTAGTCCAACTCCTCTCATATACATGCATGCTGCCATCTTGTATCTCAAGAATTGCTCCTAGAATGACCAACTGCACCCAAATGAAGAAAAGAAGGCTACGGGGGTATTCAGCCTCCATGAATTCCGATGGTGAGGTTCGGCCAAATCATAGAAGAAAGAAAAGAAAAATGAATGGAAAAGAAAGAGAATAGTTGCCTTTTGTTTTTCTTTTTCTTTTTCTCTCTTTTTCTTTCTTTTCTCTTTTGTATTTCTAATGAAATATGGACATAATGACAAGTGCAAAGATTAGGTGGCAAGCCAAGAAAGAAGATTAGTAGGGAATGAGACACATGGAAAATGAGATGTCATTTTAAGAAAATTAGGCTTTTACAAATCAATTAATTATTACGGAAAAGGTAAAATGACACTAATACCCTTTACTTACTCTTGAATACCATACATGCCTTAAACCCAATTTACACAAAACGCCCTCTATTATTAATAATGACAATAACTTAACATATATACCATATGCACACTAACCCTCAAAACCACTATGTACTTGCATATACTACAAATACTACACCATGTATATTTATACATATATACAAAAACCAACATACACACCCATGTTATTATAAGATGTACCCTTGAAAAGAATATCATCACCTTTTAAAATATATACTTTGTCATTTTCGAAATGAACCTTAAGGCCTATAGAGCATAGCTGACTCGAACTTAACAAGTTATGTGCTAAACCATCAACAAGATTAACATTTTCAATGACCACAAGAGGATGCTTACCAATGTTACCTTTACCCAAGATTTTGCACTTCTTTCCATCTCCAAGAATAACCGTCCCTCCATCTTTCCTTGATAGCGTCGTGAAGAGGGATTCGTTGCCCGTCATGTGATTCGAGCAACCGCTATCAAGGTACCAAATGCTGTCATTTTCCACTTGAAGATGCACCCTTTGGTAACCAAATTTTGGATCCACAATTGTTAGTATGATGCTTTGGAACCCATATGAAATATGCAGGATAATATCTGGCCAAGCAATCATACATAACATGCCCATTTTTGTTGCAATAAAAACATGTAACATTGAAATTCTTATTAGTAGATGACATGTGATTTTTGTGCATGCAATGTGGAAAGCTTATGTCTCTTACAAAATTCTTTTCAATGATCTTCCTAGTTTTTTTCTTAGGTTGTTTTTTCTGAAAGCCAAGACCATGTTTACTAGATTGTTCATTAAGCACATTTATCATTTTATTAAAGCTTTCTTGGCTATTTGTGAATTTCTTTAATGTCAAGCTAAGATTTTGATTTTCATTCTCAAGTTCACTAATCTTAGTCTCATATCTTTTTTCTTTTTCACTAGTTTCAGAATCGATGGCTATGTGTTTTCCTTTTATTAAATTAGATTTTTCTTTTTCAAGCTCTTCCAATTTTTCTTCATAGCAAGCCACTTTTAGGTTCAATAATTTTATTTCAGAATCTTTAGAACTAAGAATACTAATTTTCTCTTTTAATTCTTTAGCGAGATTAACAAGGTCAAACTCTAACGTAGCCAATTTTTTATTAGTATTTTCTAGCTCTAAGGTTTTTGTTTCTAGTTGGGTTTCATCAAAATTATATATTATTTCCTTTTGTTCTTTCCACTTAACAAATAGCTCATCTCTCTCTCTTGTCATGCTCCCTAGTTCATCTTTTAATGAATCACGAACTCTTTTTAGTTTGAGGAATTTAGGACCCATTTCTTGAAGGAGTTCTACAAGAAATTCATAAGCTTCCTCCATGCTAGAAAACATATCATCACTAATATTCATTTCATCATCAAAGCTTTGAACAAGATAGCTAATTTTTACCTTTTCGTTTCCAGCCATAAAGCAAGTTCCAGTGTTGTCGTTCCAGTCATCATCTGAGGAGAGCTCTTCTGCGTCACTTTCTCCCCACGTAGCCACCATTCCTCGCTTTGATGTTCTCTTTTCTCCATCACCAGTCTTTTCCTTTCCTTTTCCTTTCAGAAGTGGACATTCTGCTTTCATGTGCCCTCTCTTGTTGCATCTGAAACACTGAGGTGCAGAACTTTCTCCATCATTTTCTTCATTTTTCTTGGTTCCCCAAATGCTTCCCGTCCTTCTTTTGTTGTTTTTCATGAATTTCACAAATTTCCTTGTAACAAGAGCCATGCTTTCATCATCTGATTCATTCATCTCCTCCTTGAGCATTTTGGAGATTTGAAAAGCTAAGTTCTTTTCCTTTGTTTCCTCCTTCTTAGGTTTCTCTTCCATCTTTGGTGTGCTGTCATTGGCCATCTTCAGTTGAACCTCATAAGCCATTAATTTTCCCATTAACTTCTCGAAACTGATATCTGCCAAATCATGTGCTTCTTCGATCGCCGTCCTCTTTTGAATCCAATCACCAGATAACGAGTATAAAATCTTTCCAACCAGATCTTCCTCTGGGATGTCCTTCCCTAAGGATTTCAACGGATTGACGATATCTGCAAAACGAGAAAACATAGCATCAATAGACTCATTAGGCATCATAGCAAAATTTTCATATTTCTGTAATAACATTCTAATACGAGTTTTCTTAACTTCACTAGTTCCCTCATGAGTAACTTCAAGTCTCGTCCAAATATCCTTAGCAGTAGAACAAGAACTAATGCTGTTAAGTTCAGTTTTACTAAGACCACAATACAAGATGCTCATGGCCTTAAAGTTTAGATTTTCTAACCGATCATTTTCTTTTTGCTGCTCAGGAGTGGGTTTATCAAATAGTGTAAATCCTTCACTGATTATTTTCCATAATGCCATATCGATACCTTTGATGTGTATAGACATACGTTGTTTCCAATAACTATAGTCCGTACCATCAAATAGAGGTGATCTAAGATACGACTGTCCTTCTCTTTGATTGTGCGTGTCATATGAGTATGTGTGCGGAATTTGTGCCATAAGATTGAAATTCCACTAGACTTTGAGTCTAAAAGGAATCCCGCTCTGATACCAATTGAAAAACACCCTAGAGGGGGGTGAATAGGGTGTGTGGCACAAATTTAAAAATAATCACAAACACAGAGATAATCAGACACATATATTTTTTAACGGAGTGGCTCCCCGCCAAAACTCCGACCCCAAGACCTATGAGGATTTCACTTAATAAAACCGATCACACTTACGGGTAGTGATCTCACCGTACACAAATGTAGTTTCAAGAGTTAAAACGCAGAGATAGCTTCAGAGTAAAGCTATTCTTAATACAATCTCACAACTAAAAACAGATTCAAATAGCTTTAATACTGCAGTGAAAAATCAGAGAGATATCACCGTGATGAAGTTTGTGAGATCGTGATCGCGTGGGCACAAACGGTTAGCTGATCCGATGTCTGGATTGGAAGATATAGTCTTCGGAAGATGATTGCGCAAATCTGAATTCTGCAGTGGCTGATCTGTAGAAAAACGTCCGAACTGAGTATGATCCTATGGACTGAGCAATTGAGACTATCACCGTTGCGAAAAGGGTGAAGATGTGGTCGCGTGGGCGCAAACGGCTCGTCGATCCGACGTCTGGATCAGGAGATATGAGCGTACGAAGTCGAATGCGCGAATCTGGAATCTGCAGTGATGAATCTGTAGAAAAACGCCCGAACGATGTATGATCCTGAGAACTGAGCGAAGAAGACTATCACCGTTGCGAATGGTATGAAGATGTGGTCGCGTGAGCACAAACGGCTCGTCGATCCGACGTCTGGATTGAGAGATATGGGTGTTCGAAGTTGATCGCGCGATCGAAAACAGATTTCACGAATCTGAACACTTTGTTCCTTGCTGGATGAACTCCTCCTCTGGATTGAAACTTGAAGAGAGAACTTGAAGATGGTGTTGTAACCCTTGCCGTGATATGTATGGAGACACAGCAATCTACAAAAAAAACAAGGTGCCTTGATGATCAAGAGAGGAACACATGCGTTGGTTTTGACAGGAGAAAGCGCAGCAACAAAAAACAACTCGGCTGAAAAAAAATTTCTGTGAACTGCCGCACACAAAATGTGAATTTATTTGTTTAACAGCCGCACACACCAAAAAAAGACCCAAGGATTTTTTTGTGCGTAACTCAGGAGCACACAAAGATAATATATTTGCATTCAAAAACTTTGTGTATACTTTTCAAACTGAGAAGCACCACCAAAAAAATCAAATGGTGTGTGCATTGATCAGGAACGCACCAACAGAAAACACAATTGATATTATCTTTTTTTAAATGTGTGGTTCCCCTCTTATGTGTGTTTTTTTTTGAAAAAATGAATAGTGCGGCTGGAACAATTCTTTTTGTTTTTGTTTTTGAAAATTGCAGTTGCATCAAAAAGGAATCTTGTAACCGAAGATGCCGCACCTTTTCAACAGACGTTGGTGGTGTAGTTGTTTTTGCGTCTATCCCCCCTTGCGTGATAATGGGATGAGATTTGTGAATATGAGATTGAATAGGAGAAAATCCCTTGAGTATCCAATCAAATACTTAACCAATTCAAGTCTTCGTTTGAATCTGAATATAGATAATGTAGAATCACTTGAATTTCTTTTTTTTGCACCAATGTCCACATACACGCTCTCTCTTGCAAACCAAATTTATTTTGCATTTTGCTCCCTAAAATCACTTAAAGAAAAATGTTAGTCACACGGCTTGTTTGTCATCATCAAAATTATACCGTACGACCTAGTTAGTAGACTAACTAGGCCAACAGCTTTCGCGTCGTGTTGAGGTAACGCTTTGCACCCCTAGGACCCCCAACCCATTGCATGTTAATCAAGACTAAAATTGATGTTTCTAAAATGTTTTAAATGTTTTAAATTCACTAATCAAGATTAATAATATGGACTTTAGGCCGGTGGACTTGTGCACGTAGGATAATTGTGATTCTGGACTCTCTTGGACGGTGTTTCTCAGACGTAGTACATGCAGGCAAGTGAAACTTGCCAACTCTTGTGTAGGGCCATGTTTTTAGGCCACTTCCTTGCTTTTAGCGTAAAAGAGACTAGTCAGTGAAATGATAGCTGGCTAGATGCCTACTTGATCTAGTTTGACAACGAAACTAGATCTGTCACCTTAATTGATATAGCTTGACAACGAAGCTAGATCCAACTCTTTAACTTGTTGATCATGCATACCAAACTGGCATGTTTACTTTCCTTACCTGTACGCTTTACTACTTGCCATGCCATGTCATCCATGCATTGAATATTGCATTCGTAGCACACGCTACATACTTGTACTTTCTTGTCCAGGGCTAGGTGCACCCCTATGCCATCATGAAAAACACTTCCTAGCTCGTGATCCAGAAGCGAGCATTACCGTTCGGGGGTAAGGCCCTGGCTCGATACACGTGTGAGTGGTAAGAGTTAAGTGGCCAATCAGCTGGGAGTCTGCCTGATCAGCAACTGCAGCTGTAAGGCGTAAACTCTGGGTTTGGGGAGGAGTTAAGCGGCCACTCAGTGTGAAAGAAAGTCATTTCAGCTGTAAGGCGTAAACTCTGCACATGACATGAAAACGTGACTAAAGAAATCCTTGTAAATGTTTATAGTCTTGCCACACTTGCCATGCCATGCTAGTTTACTTGTTGTTTTCTTTACCTGCTGCACTCATACTTTAACTGCCATGTCATTGCATACTTTTAGAACTGCTAGGTTGTCTTGCTTTACTTTCAGTTTCCTTGCACAAGTCTCTTGTAGACTTGCTAACATGTGCCCCTTGCTCTTTTGGGTGTCACATGTTAGACCCTGAGCCAGAGACCGTTGCTGAGTACGTGATGTTTTGCTGACGCTGAGTCTGAGTCCATGTTTGCCCAGGAGGAGTTTTGTGGACACCGGAGACCAGTCTTAGTGACTGTTGAGTTGCTTTTGCTTTAGGTTGTTGTTCGTTGTCGGTGCTTGCACCATTACTTTGTTTTCGTACTTTGTACTTTTGTTGGCCATGCTGGGGCCTCTTTTAGACTCTTTTATTTTTAGCCTGGTGGCTTTTCTGCGATGTTGAAATTTATTATGGATATTCTGAGATTTATTCTTTGTCTCTTTTCCTTATTATTATCTTTGTTTTGTTTCGCGTTGCAAGGACCTGCAGTTTAAATTTGATTGACGCTTATCGGACTTGCAGCTTTGTAGCTTCAAGTCTGAGCGGACCTCCTCACGCTTCGCCTCCACGTTTTTGAGAAGCGGGGCGTGACAACTAGTCATAACCACTAGTTGACTAGTCAACTAATGCTGACGTGGTATGATGTAGAATTCTAGATTTAATGTGAGATTTGATTGAGAATCAATCCTAAATCAAATCGAATTCATAACCAAAAGTTCTAATGTGATTAGATCTAGCCCCAACAAGTGATATCAGAGCCACATCATGTTATATCTTTAAGATTTTTATTTTTGGATATTTTTGGATATTTTTCGCATGAAAAATCAGTTATGTAGGGTTTTTGGGTTTATTTTCCATTTTTAAAAAAACTTTCCTAAACCCTAAAGGGGCAGCGGCCGGCGGGGGCATAACAGCCGTTGCCAAACAACCCTTAGGGTTTTTCCTGTTTTCCCTGTGTAAAAAATTGTTAAGTAGGTGGTGGTGGCCGATGGTTGCTGAATCCCGAAACGGGCGACGGCAATTGGCTGCCAGCCCCCACAGCCACATCGACCCAGCTGTGGGGGACGGCCACAGCCGTCGCCAACCCCTACGGCTTTCTATGGAATTTATACCTTTTTTAATGGCACAGCGGGCTTCAGTTTGCAACAGTAATGCGAGATGCGGCTCGTACTATTTGTAAAAATTGGGGTTTTAAAAAAGTGGGGCAGGTCTACTTTTTGGGCCTCTATTGTTTGGATTGTTGGACATGTTTTTTGGAGTTTTTATCACAAATCAATGAGGAAATAAATAGTCTTCTATATATATTACCCTTAGGCATTTTTTTTGTTAAAATTAAGTTTTAATTTGATTTCAAATTTTGGGAATGATTGATTATATATTTCGAAATATTTTAATTAAACCAAATACCCACCAAAGTGGCCTCTAATGTAGAAATTATTTTTATTTCGAAATATCAAATGTTATGGACATACTTTGTATATTATTTTTGCCTAAAATTTGGATTTAAATAAAAGAGGAAATTAAGGCACATCGAATATTTCCACTAAAGGACAATTTTTCGTATTTATGTTGCTACAATTTAAATTCATATTTTGCGTGGTAAAATATATATTTTGAAGTAAGTTAATTTAAACAACAACCCACCAATGCGCGCTCTTTTGTGGAAATTAATTTTATTTCAAAATATAAAAGGTTTTGTGCATATTTTTATGTGAATATTTATCGGCCCAAAGGAAGATTAAATGTTTGACATAATTACATGTGCTTTTATAGTAATAAACATGTGATAGTCTTCGATTGTACATGTAAATTAGAAATCGGCACAAAGGAAGGTTTATTATTTGACATGTTACTTATTATCAGTGTTTAATTAGTACAACAAGATATCAATTACAAGATAATATGGTGTCCAAAGATAAATATTAATGGAGTGCCTGATATCTTGAAAGATAGGATTTGCATTTAATTAGAATTTATGGTTGCTTTAAATTCACTTACGTGAGCTTGTGGCATGTTGTTGTTGTTCTCTTTTTCAACTTTAACTCATGCTAATATCACTACCAGCATCAATTCCATTCCAGTTCTGAATGGCTCAAACTTCAAGTCATGGAAGGACAACTTGCTAATAGGTCGTGGGGTCATGGATCATGACCTAGCGATGAGGACTAACTCTCCACCCCGCTTACAAAAAAGAGTAGTTCTGATGAAAAGAGGGAGTTTGAACTGTGTGTGTGGTCAAATCGATCGCATGTGCATAATGATATGAAGCAGGCCATTCCAGAAGCATTCAGGGGCACAATATCCGATAAAGTTACTACAGCTAAATGGTTCCTTTTTGATATTGAAAAGAGATTTGTCAAGAATGAAAAGGTTGAAATTGGTACACTCTTGACAAATCTAATTTTAATGAGGTATAAGGGTAAGGGGAACATCAGGGAGTACATTTTGGAAATGTCTCATCTTGCTTATAAGTTGAAAGCACTTAAGCTTGAACTCTCTGAGGACTTGCTAGTGCATTTGGTTCTGATACCTTTTCCTACTCAATTTAGCCAGTTCAAGATGAGCTACAATTGCCAGAAAGAGACTTGGTCTCTGAATGGGCTCATCTCGCACTGTGTTCAGGAAGAGGAAAGGCTTGAGCAAGAGAAGACATATACCTCTAAGGAAAAGAAAAGGAAAAAAGAATATGCAGATACAACATCTCAAAAGAAACCACAAATTGAACTGAATAATTCAGAAGGTAATACTTGTTTTCTTCTATGGAGCTGAAGAGCATATAAATAAGCATTGCATCAATTATCACAATTGGCGTACTAAGAAAGGTACGCTTCTTAATTTGGTTTGTTCTAAAGTTAATTTAACTTCGGTATTTATATACACATGGTGGAAAGATCCTGGTACAACCACTCACATCATTATGTCTATGCAGGGTTGACTAAGATGCCAAAAGTCAAGTGATGGTGAAAGATACATCCGTATATGTGATGGCAAGATGGCTCAAACTGAAGCAATTAAAAATTTAGAATATTAAAGACTAGAATTTATTTGGATCTTAATGAGACATTTATTGTACCATTTTTAACGGAATTTGAGTTGTATTTCAGTTTTAGCCAAATTTGGTTATCATTGTTCATTTAGAAATGGAAAATTTGGTTTGTCTCCAGATTCAAAGTTAGTTGGTTCTGATTTTCTATTTGGCTATGATAATCTTTATTTGCTTGATACAATTGCTTCATTTAATGAATCCCTGCATTTGAGTACATGAGGTTTAAAAAGAAAATTAACAAATGAGAATTCAGTTACATTATGACATAAGAGTTAGAATATATCTCCGAATGGAAACATTGAGACTTATATTAAATGAAATTCTCGATCCTTAGATTTCACAAACTTTGAAGTTTGTGATAAATAGATAAAGGGCAAACAAACCAATAAAAGGATAGTATGAAGCCAATGAGACTTGTGGCATCTTAGAACTTATATATTGAGAATATTTGTGGGCTATCATATACGATTACTTGGAGTGGTCAACAATATTTTATAAAGTTCGCTTTTTCAGATATGACTACGTATATCTCATTCATAAAATCACTTAAGTTTAGAGCTTATGTTCTTAACAAAGTTTCAACTAAAGCATCTACATCACTTGCATGTTTGAGATGTCCAACTAAGGTAAGGTCTCACAAGCCTAATAAAAGAAAACTGGGTACATGACAGTGATTTGCTATTTTGTTAAATACTTTAAAAGAGGATCCATATGGTATATTTTTAGTCCCGCAATTAAGTAAATTTACGAGTCTGGAAATCCCAATTTCTTTGAGGATGCCGATTTTGCGTGGGAAGATTTAGTTAGGGACATTGTTTGGAGAGTTATATGTTGATATTTTCACATGTGATATTGGCATTGATTAGGATCTCATTGATGACCTGTTCAATACACAATAAATCAAGATAATGTCAGAAATCCTACTACTTAGGAAATTGTTTAAGAAGAACAAACTCTACCATCTTAAGAACTTATGCCATTAAGCAGGTCCATTAGAGAGTCGAGAAGTGCAGTGCCAGTTAGTTACATTGTAATTTTCCAAGAACATGAAGTTGACATTGGAATGATGGAAAATAATTAGATCAATTTTCATCAAGCCATAGATAGTTCTAACTCTCTAAAGGGGACTAATGCCTTAAGTGAGGAAATTAAGTCTATGAAGGACAATGACATTTAGAATCTTTTCTCATTCCCCATGAGGTGTGAAACCCATTGGTTGTAAATGGATTTTTATAACTTGGTGTGATTCAAAATGCAATGTGGAATGACATAACTCTTGTCTTGTCATAAAGGACTTTATACAGAAAGAAGACATTGATTATAAAGAGACTTTCTCTTTGGTTTTCTTAAAAGACTTTTTCATGATAACAATGGTATTAGTGGCGCATTTCAGTCTTCATAATGGTATTTCATGTTTCATCTAATGATTATCTCGTTCGATTTTTGAGATGAATTTGGTTAATGATCACATATACCATAGGATCTATGGGAGTTTTCTGGTTTTATATGTCGATGACTTTTTTGCTTGCCAGCAACGATATAGACTTAGGGATGGGAATTGGGTTGGTTCGGGTCGGGTCCAGGTCCGGTCAAGTTGACCTGACCCAGATAAGGGTAAACATGAACCCGACAGGATTAAATTCGGGTTATGGTTCGGAAACCTGTACCCGACCCAGTGTAACCCGGGTTCACTCGTACCTGACCTGATTCGTCTTGCGGGTCAGGTTTAGGTCGGGTTCGGTGGTGGGGTTGAAAGTGAGAGTAAAAAATGTTGATTTAATTGCAAAGAAAAATGCATCCATGAGGCGATCTCACGACCAAGCATGCGTGCTCACATGACACTACACCAGGCTACAAGCTTTCTTGTTAAATAATGGTATTTAATTAATTTATATTGTTTCCGTGCATCCTATTATTAAAATTTGAAACAAAACTTTCAAAATAAATGAATCCATCAGGATTCGAAACTGTGATCAACTCAACAACAAGCAAATTTGGTAACCAAGTCTCCAAATGGGGTTATTCAAAGAAGTATGCATAATATTTATTATATGTTAATACTTTATGGTGGAATCCGGGTTGACAATGCAAACCCGTACCTGACCCGGATTTTATCCAGGTCGATCGGGTCAACCAGGAAACTCCACCCCGACCTGAATTGGCCCTTACCCATACCTGACACAAGAGGCCGGATTCGGGTCGGGTCGAGTTCATTTTACCACCCCCTATATAGGATTATTGAATGAACCTAAGAGATTTCTAGCTAAGAACCTTGAGATGAAAGATCTTGGTAATGCATCTTTTGTATTAGGGAACCAAATACACCGAGATCGTTCTTGAGATATTCTTAGATTATGACAAAAGGCCTACATCGAAAAGGTTCTTCAGAAATATGACATACAAAATTATAAACCAGGTGATGCCCCTGTATCTAAGGGAGACAAGTTTAGTCTCAATCGGTGCCCTAAAAGGGTTTTTTGACACGCATGAAATGTAGAAGATTCCCTAAGCTTCAGCAGTAGGGAGTTTGATGTATGATCAGATTTGTGCGACCAAAAATTACATACATTATAAGGATGTTGGTTAGATACTTAAGTAAGTCGGGAGTAGATTATTTGATAGCAGCCAAATGGGTCATACAGTACTTATAGAGAAAAAATGCTACATGCTCATGAATCAGATGTCAAAAAAGCTTGAGGTCATTTGGTATAGTGCCCTGATTTTTGGAAGCAAAGAATGTATGAAACATATGTTATGAGGTGCCATCTACTAGAAGATGGCTAAAAATCTCTTAAATAGCATCTTCCAACATGGCTGTAGATTTCATATCATGGAATATGACTGCATAATTTTGTCGCATGACTGCAAATTATAAATAGTATTTAAAAATCACATAAATTATTTGTGACAATAAGCCTGCAATTTTATTCCAACAATAACAGGAACTTGACAAAGTTAAGGTATCCAAAGATCAAGTTTCTGTTTGTTGACTAAGATGTTCAGAGTGAACAATGTCTATAGATCACATCAGAACAAACTATATGGTTATGGATCCACTTACTAAGGGATTGCCACCTAGAAGGTTTCATGGGCACTTATGGGTGTCATGTCAGTTAAGGATATTCAGTTCTAATGAGAGTTTGTTCTTTTGGGTGCTCATAGAATGTTGACATTTTCAGTCTTTCAGTTTAAGGTAATTTTCTACATAAATAAAGTTTTGGTTTGGTTACACTCCGATTTTGGCATGGTTTGATCTCACAAAAGTTTAAAGAAAGACCAATTGAAAATAGGCATGTTAAAATCACAATACATGAAATTTTCATGTTATACATCCACATTATAACACATGTCATTCAATTATTTTAGCATATGTGACCAATAATGGGTCGAATTGTGACAAAGACCGCTTTGATCCTATGTTAAAATGATTGATAGACCGAATTGGTTATAGATACCTTCCAATAATGATAGCATATTGAGTACTCATTCGGTTATTTATGCATAAACAAATTATAAGGTTTGATATATAGTTCAAATGGGAGATTGTTGGATCATTAATCCAACGTTGGGCTTATATGTAAAATAATTATGTAATGCGGGCTGTCATGTTAAGTTAAGCCCAATAAAGTGATCTAATAAGTTATTTGGTTAAACGAGCTTCAATGTATCTGTTAGTGTGTGGGTCTTATGTATGGAGACTTGTGGATTTTCTGTTTTAATGATGGGCTAAATCAAAAACCCAATATGCATTAGGACTTTTACCTATAAATAGGTGGTTATGGTCTCCAGATCGTATGAAAGAAGAGCCGTCTTTTCTGCGTCCCATCGACAGATCAAAGCCGGAGAAAAGCTAAGTGATTTCTCTCGGGGATTCTTGTAGATCTGAAAGGCCAACCATACAGATCTATAGTTCTGGACGCTATGGATTCAGGTACGCTTAGCATTAAGTTTCGGTTTATTTTCTCATAGATCTGACATGATTATACTAGATTGTTTAGCAATGGTTTTTGTAGAATAATCTAGATCTAGCCCCAATATGAAGACTTTAAATGAGCAACAAAAAATGACTATCATAAACAAGCATGTTGCAATGGTTACACTTGAGCTGTATTCATGGATTGCATGTGGAAACCCTTAGCCATCCTTGTACACAACCATATGCATTAATTAGAAACTAAACCAAATATTAAAAATAGATACATAAAACAACAAGGAGCCACTTATTGATCTGTATTCCAGTGTGACTGAGGAGGAGGTTAGATGTGCTCTGCTTAATATGAAAGCTTGGAAGGCTCCGGGGGTGGATGGATTGCATGCTGGATTCTATCAAGAATTTTGGCAAAATGTGAAGATGTCCCTGACTATTCTTGTGTCGAGAGCTTTGGAGGAGGGTTTTTTTCAATTTGGAGTTGGGTAAGTCATTATTGGTTCTGATTCCAAAGATGTCTCATCCTGAAATGCTATCTCAATTCAAGCCTATATGCTTAGTTTCGGTGGCTTACAAGATTATTGCTAAGGTTTTAGTTAATAGACTCAGATGTGTGATTGGGAATTTGTTGAATCCATGTCAAGTGAGCTTTATTCCAGGAAGGCAAGCAGCTGATAATATGATCTTGGAGCAGGAGTTGGTGCATTCCATAAGAAAATCAAAGAGGAAAGAGGGATCGATGGCTATTAAAATTGATTTAGAGAAGGCATATGACAGGGTTGATTGGGAGTTTCTGAAGGAGACCTTAATTCTCTTTGGGTTTTCTAGCAAGTGGATTAATCTTATAATGTTCTGTGTTTCATCTGTCAAGATGTCTGTCCTTTGGAATGGGGGTCACACTGACTGGTTTCAAGCTAATTAAGAGGGGGCTTCGGCAGGGAGACCCTTTGAGCCCCTTTCTGTTTGTTTTATGCATGGAAAGGCTTGGATGGATGATAAATGAAGCGGTGGTGAAGAAGAAATGGAAGCCGGTTGCTTTTAATAAGGAATCTCCAGGGTTTTCACATCTTACGTTTGCTGATGATATTTTTCTCTTTGGTAGAGGATCTTTGGAGTAGGCAAAGGTGATGAAAGATATCCTTGGGAAGTTTTGTGATGCGTCAGGAGCAAGGGTAAGTTTAGGAAAATCAAGATGTTTTCTATCCCCTTGCTGCTTGCCTGGTCATGGGGAAAGATTAGTAGTATTCTGGGCATTAAGGTGACGGATGATTTGGGATGTTATTTGGGTATCCCATAAATCATGGGAGAGTTAATAAATTGTCATTCAGAGGGATTGTTGAGAAGATTACTGCTAAGATGAGCGAGTGGAAGACGAAGGTCCTCAGTCTTGCTGGAAGAGCAACACTGATGCTATCAGTGACGACTGTGATTCCCACATAGTCCATGCTTACTGCTAAGCTGCCAGATCATACCTTGGATAATATCGATAAGTTAAACATGAGATTTCTCTGGGGAGGGAGTGAGGGCTGTAGGAAGATGAGTTTGGTGGGATGGGGGAAAGTTTGCAAACCTAAGGCGTTGGGAGGATTGGGGCTAAGGTCGATGAGGATGCATAATGCGGTTCTTCTGCAGAAGCTTGCTTGGCGTTTTCTTCAGGAGCCTCATAGTATATGGGTGAGGGCTGTAAGAGGAAAATATAAGATCCATAGGGATGTAATGGTGATGGCTAACGGAGTAGAGAGAGTTATGCCTAAGTGGTCGTCTTCGTTCAGGTCTGTGATTATGGGTATGTAGGAGATGTCCAAGGGGGTTGCCCGAAGAGTGGGCAATGGGTCTTCTATAAGCTTCTGGTGGGACTCTTGGTTTGACAATCCATTGGCGAAGCAGATCCCTTCTGAACCAGCAAGCGAGATTGCGGAGGCAACCGTGGGTGATTTTTTCAAAGGGAGGGGGGATTGGGACATTGAGAAGTTATTGCTTTATTTGCATGATGATGTAGCTCTCAAAGTGGCGGGCTTTCCACTTTCAAAGATGTCTTCGCAAGAGGATGGTTATAGGTGGAAGCATACGACTAGCTGCATTTTTACGATGGGCTCGGTGTACAGAATTTTGGTGGAAGAAGGCGAGAATGAGAGCGGGTTGGATTGTGCTTGGATTTGGCGCCTTCCTCTGTCGGCGCGAAGATTATTTTTTATTTGGCTTGTGTTCATTGAAAGGATTGTGACCGCAGCGCTGAGATGTTCGAGGGGTATAGCGTCTTCTCAGGTCTGTAAGCAGTGCAGAATTACTGATGAAGATGCTTTACACGTACTCAGGGATTGTGTGGAGGCGAGAAAGGTATGGGATGTTTTGATCCCTAACAATCTTCATCATCGTTTCTTCTCTTCTTCTTTGAGAGATTGGTTGGAGGAATTTCTGAAGAATGATGATGGTGATGATTTGAGGAGAACGATGATGGTGACGGCTATGTGGTTTATTTGGTTGAGGAGATGTATACTGTTGTTTCGTGAAGAAGAAGAATTGTATGAGGACGAAGTCTTCTGTTTTAGAATCAGGGTGGTGGCTGCTGAAATTTGTAAGAATTTCGTGAAAAGAAATAAGAGCAAAGGAGTTGAGATGCTGATAGCGTGGACGAAGCCTGAAAGGGATTGGGTGAAGCTAAATATGGATGGATCCGTGTCTGATGGCATTGGAGTAGCAGGAGGGGGAGAAATTGTTAAAGATTATACGGGTGATTGGTTAATAGGTTTCTCTTCTTTTTTGGGTATCTGTTCGTGTTTGGCTGCGGAGCTAAGAGCTATCTGAGATGGCTTATGTTTGGCTTGGAAGGGGGGTTTCAAGAGGGTTGTTTGCAAAACTGACTCTAGTGAAGCTGTAGCGCTAATCAGAAGTAAATATTGGAGGTATCATCAATTTATGGCGATTGTGGCAGAGATTAGAGATATTCTGAATAGAAATTGGGAGGTAAACTGGAGTCTATTCCGAGAGAGGCCAATTTTTGTGCGGATCTCCTGGCTAAGAAGGGCGTCATGCTGGATGAGGAGTGTTTTGTTTTTAAATCTTGTCCGATTTCTTTACAATCTTATTTAGCTTTGGACTTGGAGGGGCTGGGGGTGAAGAGGGGTTTTAAACCCCCGTAGATGTAATCGTCTCCGCACTGTGCTGGTAGATTAATTTCTTACTTACCAAAAAAAATAATTTTTTGAAAGAAACGGATTTACAAAATCCAGTTTAAAAGATTAAAATTTCTAAACCGGGTTAAATGAAGAGTTCACTAATCCTTGTGTATGATTATGCTATCAATTAATCCGGGTTTTCTCATTAATGATTTGAATTGAAATAAAAATAAAATATTATCTGTTAGAAAGCATTTTTACTCTTTTTATGTTGGCAAAAACAAAATTGTATTAGTTAGGATTTTTTTCAATACAAATGTTGAAATGCACAAAATTTAATTTAATTCGGATGAAATCATTAACCCTTCTATTGATAACTAAATTTAGTTTCAGCCTTAATCCTTTGCCACAAGGCATGCAAGGGGACTAAAAATATGGAGGGCAGGGCTATTAGTCAATGAGTTAATAAGGATGGTGAAGCAGAAACAAATCAAGCTTAGTGAAGTGTACCATCTCTATCTCTCATGGATTATTCCAACAGAGTACTCTTGTTGCTTTCATACATATTTAACCCGAAGTAATATGCATACTTGTTGGGTGCAACTGGATTGTTCTTTTGTTTGTTCCACATTTGTTTGTTGTAATGCATAGTCCAAGAGACTCGGGTCCACCTCCCTCTCTCTCACAAGTTGACATCAAGTTAGTAGGAGAAGAATCCTTGGTACAAGCTCAATAAAAGAGCAGTGGAAGAGTTCGAATTACAACAGAATGAATTAAGGACTATGTCCATTTCAGCTTGGCTCAATCTCTCGATGCTGGTCCATGAAGCAATCAATTCCGCCAGAAGTTTCCAAGCAGTTGACAAGCAACGAAGTAGAAATTCCAAATTTAATGAATTCCAGGATTGTAATGAGAAGAGATAAAATAGAAAAAATTTACAGAATGCATTATGTGAAGAATTGATTAATTACAGTCTCAGGTTGAAAAAAAAATATAAAAGATAATGACGTCCATAAATTAAGCCAGCGGGTCTGATTTTTTTTTTGCGGCGTTTATTGTCTGTGTACGTCTTTTGGACATGTTGGACATTATACCCATGTCTTTAGTTAATCCTGTGAAATTTACACAGAATTGTCGGCCATCAGGATCATAATACATCAACTGTGCAAATTGGACAAAGACATCTCAGATCAACATCAATTATCAAATGAAGGTGAAGTCTGAAACTTCACCAAACATGGTTAGAACACTGATTTCATCTGTCAGAGAGAACCCAAGAGGTAGCCAAGGTGGCATCCAGGTTCTCGGGCTCTTTCCCCACTGCATTCACTCTGTCAGTCTGCAGCTCAATACTGGAAGTTGGCAGGGCGCATGAAGCAGAAGCAACCAAAAGAGGTGCAGGCTTTTTAAAAAAAAAAAATTTCTCCCCCTTTCAGGCTTCAGTATATAAACTAACTAGTAAATTATTTCCGTGTGCATCTCCTCTTCTTGAGTTCTGAAAGTCTCATATGCTGCCCATCTCCCCAAGTCCACTCTCCAACCAAAGTTTTCCCTTCAAAAGCCTTATCTTTTCCATTAAAAAAATCAGGCATAGCCCTCCCTTTTTTATTAGAAAAAGAGAGAAACAATCTACAGCTAGAAGGAAGGACCATCTCTGCATCCATCCAGCCTCTTTATAAGCTTACTTTCTCTAAAGGAAAAATTCTCTCACAGATAAACTCTCAGCCTTCTCCTTCACTCTACAAAACCCATTCCCTCATCTCTCCTCTTCGAAGTTCTTGAAAATTTCTCTGTCCAGATCAGGTCAGAATCACATCAGCTTTCGCACACGTAACATTGATTCCTTTTTCCACAGTGTCATGATAATGACTTGTGGTTTCTTAATTTAGATTCTATATATGGTATGGGTTTCTGTGTTTGAACCGATCTTGTAAACAGTTGTACGTATTGGATTTTTGCAGGTTAAGGCAACAGAGATGATGGATAATTTTGGTTGGGACAATAGTGTTCCTATTAACCCACCATCTGTTTGGGCCAACAGTCAGTACGTCGACAGCCTCTCTGCGGAGTCCGACGCCGATTACTGCATTATCAGCGGCAAGTCCGAGCTCAGCGGACCGTTCTACAATCCGAGCTTGGAGCAGCAAGCTCCTGCTTTCGACTCGATTAGCGAGTACACTATCCTGGATCTTGATTTCCTTCAGCAGCACCAGGAGGCAGCGGCGAGACTAGGGCCTGGCTCCGTACTCTTTCCTAACGTCATCAGGCCGAAGATCGCAGTGGATCCACTGGGCTGCAGCCTGCTAGCCGAAAACTTTGCCACGGCGACCACTTCTCAAGAGTTCCAAGTCTCTGCGGCGGAATTTCCGAGCGGCGGCGGAAACCACAACGCCCACAACTTGAGCAGCAGCGGTAACAATCTGTCGTCGTCCGGCGATTCCGAGGGAACTAATTCTCAGGGGTCGTCGCAAGCGGAATCGTCGAAGAACCGTCGGAGTAGCAAGAGGAAATCAAGTGAAGGGGCCGGCGGCGGGTTCCAGATTTTCTTCGAGAGATCGCCGAAAACGAAGAAGGGCAGAGCAGACGGCAACGCTGCTAACATCGACTTCCGGCGAGACAGCGGCAACGGGTACGAGCCCGACACGGAGGCGATCGCCCAGGTGAAGGAGATGATCTACAGGGCGGCGGCGATGAGGCCGCTGAATCTAGTGATGGAGGAGACGACGGAGAAACCGAAGAGGAAGAACGTGAGGATATCGTCCGACCCGCAGACGGCAGCGGCGAGGCACAGGAGGGAGAGGATCAGCGAGAGGCTGAGGGTCCTGCAGAAGCTGGTCCCTGGGGGCAGCAAGATGGACACCGCCTCGATGCTGGACGAGGCCGCAAACTATCTCAAGTTCTTGAAGTCTCAAGTCAGCGCCCTGGAAACCCTAGGTACTTCAAATTCAACAAACCCCCCATTGATTCCAGCCACGATGCCTTTCAACAGCATCAACAATCAGCAGCCTTTTCACATGCAATCTGCTGCCCTTTTCGCCAACCTCCCAAAACCCTAATCTTAAAAAGAGCCATCATTCCCCTTGCCTTTTTATCCTTAACAAAGAATACTCTGATTCCAAAACATCTTAAAGACATGAAGCATCGGTGCCAAAAGGCTTCAACTTTTAGAAGTAAATTAGACTGTTAATTATTGCTCCCTTTTACTATTATCATCAGGCTTTAAACCCCCATCTTCACATTCTCTTCTCGGGCTTGGGCAACTTTAATTGCCATGCAAAAGAAAAACCCTAATCCAAACACCCATCATAGCGTTCATGATTACTTACTAATTTGCGTCGTTAGCTTTAAGATGTAAAAAAAAAATAGCAGTGAAGGAATCATGACACCTATGATAATGAGCTGGCACAAGGATTGAGGAATTGTTCTCTTGTAATTCTCTCCTTAAAAACTCTCTCTCTGGTACTCTCTCGGTTTTGTGGGCCAATGTGGTGTTTAAATATCTCAGTGCTCGATCACTGCAAAGTTGAAATTAAAATTGTGGCATTTTTTTGAGAAGCACCGTCGAAGAGAGTGAAAGATAGAGAGACATTCCCCTTTGGGGGAGTGCATGTGTGGCAGGGGGGAGTGTCCCCTTGATCCGGGCAAAGCGTGCCCTTGAGAACCCCACCCACAAATGCATGTTGCTGATCAGCACGTGGGAAGGAGAAAGGGAAAGAAAGAAGGGCATCCTTCTAGCTTGTATGTTGTAACAAACTCCATCTCTAATGCAATAAACAAATTCGAGAGAAGGAGAGGATGAGAAACAAGAGGAATGAATTTGTGGGAATTTTGTATGGTTGGATGGATGACATCTCTCTCTCTCTCTCTCTCAAAGCTATGTAACAAACTCTGGGTTGGAGAAAGGATGATGTTTGTGGGCTGGCAAGTGGCCAATTGGGTTTTTGATTGGTTTTTTAAGTCTTTGTGATGTCTCTCTTGCCTCTATTTCTTTATCATTACTTTCTGCGTTTTTTATTGACTCAGATGACGGAATTTTATCTGTTATATGTATGTTCTGATCTCTTAAGTGGTTTCTGTGGTTGGGAGAGATTTTTTGGATTCTGTTTTGAGGGACCCTGATCTTTGGGATGGATTCAGTTGCATGGTTATATATATATATATTTATCCTTGTGTTGTACTTTATTGTATGGAGTACTACAACTTGAGCTGCTAGGAATAGTATCGGCACACTCTCAACCAAGCAGATCACTTCATCTTCAAGCTTCTTGTTTGCATTGGAGAAACTCCAAATAGCTCAAAGTCTGCATTCTAAGTGTTTGTTTTACTTAGATGAAGACATGAGAGAACCTCACATGCATCATGCTATAGTGCTTGTCACGTAAGATTATGTAAGCACTTATATTAGAGAGAAAATGATTTAAAAGCGATATAAAATAAAAAGTTAGCTAATTTGAATTTTAAATACTTAAAAAGGTTTTGGGATTTGCTTAGCGCACCTACCATTTTATTCGCGTGCACAACCACTAATTTACAAGTTTGCCATTCAAAGTTTACAACCCTTTTACCCTTGCCCCCCTCTGTCGTCGCACCCCGCCGACGGTTTTTTAGGGTTTAGAATGGACGATAGGGAAGAGGGGCGTCGGAGGGGGAGGGGGAGGGGGAGGGTATGGGTTGTTGGCAGTGGGAGGGGGGGCGGTGTAGTTGGTGAATGGGATGGGGCGGAGGAGGCGGCGGGAGCGACAGAGGGGGCTGGCGAAGATGAAGATGGTCGACGAATGGGGGCGGAGGAGGAGGGGCTGGGTAGTCGGAGAAGGGGGTTGTGGAGGGGCAGGGGCTGCGGAGGGAGCTGTGGAAGATGAAGATGGTAAACGAAGGGGGACAGCGCGGGGGGGGGGGGGGGGGGGGGGGGTTGGGTAGTCGAAGGAGGGGGCGGCGGCGGGAGTGGCTGGATAGTCGGAGGAGTTTGCGTCGGAGGGGTTGGGGAGGTCGGAGGAAGGGGCGGATGAGGGGGAGTGGGCAGCAGAGGGGCTTGGGAAGATGAAGAAGGTCGGCGGAGGGGGCGGGGCTGGGGATTGGCGGAGGACGACGGCGGAAGACTGCGACGTCGACTAATCGGTCATTTTACTCCCCGCGCACATGGGGTAGTTTTGAAATTTTAATTTGTTATGCACTGTGAGAAAATTTGAGTGGCAAACTTGTACATAAGTGAAATTCTAGTTGTGCGCTCGAGTAAAACGGTGGGTGCGCAAAGAAGTTCCCAGAGTTTAAATAGTAAAGTACCAAGAGAAAACTACACCTGAGATGTCACTTCACCTGACTTTGCCTCAAGGGATTGGGGTCAGTATATCAAAGTTATGAATCAATTTTTGCACAGTTCAAGCAGTTGACCTTAGGGCCTGTTCTTTTGTAGGAAATTATAAATTGGAAAAGTTGAGAAGTGCGGAATCTAATGAGAGAGAAATTTGGTGTAATGTGTTCTTTTGTTGAAAAGTGTGGTTGGATTGTGGAGTTAGAAAGTTGAAGTGGGACCAACACCGTGTAGTGTGTTCTTTTGGTTGAAGAAAGTTGTATGAAGAAAATGGTGTGTGGTCCACTCAAATTTAATTTGTGCAATTTAAACCTAAACTAAATACTCAAAGCTAAATTAATTAATTAATATCTATTTATTTAATACTAATTATAATTAAATGAGTACGAATAGTGGTAATCAAATGTTTAAATAGCAAAGGACCAACCCAATTCACTCGTTCTGCTTCACTGAAAGCAAAAAAAAAAAGCAACGCCTGCTTCGATTGGTGGGAGGAGAGAGGGGCCCACAAACATTTGAGAATCTATTGTAATCGAAACAAACTTCTCCGATTTCAAAAGCCCGAATGGAATCCTTCTGACATGTGCCACATAGGATAGAAATCCCAAAAACCCCAAAACACAAAAGAACAGCCCAAAAGAATGTGAAGTAGGAATCCGAGTAAGTGCGTGAACAGTGCCAAAGTCGAGATCCATCCCAACTTTCGGACGAACAGCCCTTTAATCTTTAACTCTTCAAATGGAAATCTATTTAAAAGAAGAAGATGAAAAACACAATTAGCTATATCTCTAACCCATTTGTTAAGCGGTCTTACGTGTTTTATTGCTTGAAAACATTTTTGTCGCTACTTAACCAGAGGGTTGGATACATCCAAATTTTTCGAATTTTTTCTAACTATTAGCCTCGCATTTTAAGAGAAGAACAAATGACATTTTTTCATGTTGCTCTGAAATTGATCCATTTAACCCCTTGAGTACAGCAATGAGACGAGAGATAGGTCTGTTTCCTGAAAACAGATGAAGTTCCAAAATTACATGCACTTATTGTTGTAATTTTAATTATTTAATTAGAATAAAACAGAAATTTTGATTTTTTTTTTAATTTAAAAAAATTACTTGTCACATCCGGCCCATGCATATTTGTTATATTTATATTTTAATTTGATAGGCTTAATGAATGAGATGGAATTCATTCTATTAAATAATCATATTCATGAAACTTGTTTATGAGTATGATTAAATTGGGTGACAGCTAATAATGGACATATGCTGATTCGTTGTTAGTTGTTCTCATGATAAAAGCTCAGCTTCGTGTATTCCCTTCGGAGCTAATATTTCGATGTTCTCTTACCATTAGAGAAGTTGGCAGCCTGATGCGACTGCACAAATATGACATCTATTTCTTCAAGAAAGAGTTCGACCAAACACCCCAATACTGATAATTATTTCTAACCTATTATCCACTTAATTTTATAGCTGTTGATTTAAATTATCTGTATAGTTCTATTCTTAGAGCATCCCAAAAAAAAAGCACGTTCAAAATGGAATATGCCTTAAAGATTTCATTATGAAGAATGGGCAACTCCAACCCTCCCCCTTTAAATCTTGTTTTTTCATATTTAGTAATATTTACAAAATGAAAAAATATTTCTTTTGAACATGGGTTAATCTAATAAATTATTTCTTTATTAAAGAAATTATAAGTAATATAAAATTATTATTATCATATAACTATAATAATTTTGCTTTAAAATATTAAATATGTTATGAAGGTGACGGCTACTGAACCCGTAGCCCTGTATTTATAGGAAAACGATTACATAATGGGTGGATACCCTAAACACAAGTGGGCTCCACATGGGCCTACAAAAGCTCATTCATAACACTTCTCATTATCTATCTATTATTGTAAGCTTGATATATGAATACTTCGGGATTCATAGAGCTTATCTGATCACGGAAATATGGATACTTATGGATCCTAAGTTAGAAGATCTTGCCTCGTTAAAAAGCTTTAGATTTGGAAAACCCAGTGGGAAAATCCAATAGCTAAGGAAAAAGAGTGCAAGTCTCCTTAACTTTCCCTGATCGGTTGATATCACTAGGGGTGGATACTTCTGGATCCAGAGTTGATATGGTTGCCTCGTTAAAACCTTTGGCTATGAAAAACCCAATTGAAAAAACCAATAGCTAATGGAAAAGAGTACAACACAACATTAACTCCCCATGTTGTGTATAAGCATCATGCTTGTAAGTCTTTCAACTGTCTCATCCCAATCCCTATTACAAGTTTTCTAAAGGTACAGCGATGTAGTGCTTTAGTAAACAGATCTGACAGGTTGTTGCAAGACTGAATTTGTTGAATGTCGATTTGTTTGTCTTCTTGTAGTTCGTGCGTCCAGAAAAGCTTGGGGGAAATGTACTTCGTCCTGTCACCTTTGATGTAGCCACCTCGTAGTTGAGTTATGCAGGCTGCATTGTCTTCGTACATGATGGTTGATTCAAGGTCGCACGTCTGCAGGTCGGTCGTCACCAGAATGTGGTGAATGACTGAACGTAGCCAAAAACATTCTCTGCTAGCTTCATGGATCGCAATGAGTTTGGAGTTGTTGGATGAGGTTGCTGTCGAGGTCTGCTTCACAGATCTCCATGAAATGGCCCTTCCACCGTAGGTGAATACGAAACCAGTCTGGGACTTTGCGGTGTGGGGATCTAATCTGTATCCTGCATCTGCAAAACCAACTAATTTGGGGGGATATGCCTTTATGGTAGTATAGTCCCAGGTCTACCGACCCTTGGAGGTAGCGCAGAAGATACTTCACTCCGTTCCAGTGGCGCTTTGTGGACGCAGAACTGTATCTGGCTAGTAGGTTAACTGTGAACGCTATATCGAGACGCGTGCAGTTTGCCAGATAGAGGGGTGCTTCAATGGCGCTTAGGTAAGGTACTTCAGGACCAAGTGTTTCCTCCCCCTCTTTCAACAGACGGAAGGGGTCTTTATCAACATCCATTGATCTGACGACCATTGGTATACTCAGCGGGTGACATTTGTCCATTTGGAAATTTTTCAGCAATTTCCTTATGTAAGTGAATTGATGTAACAGGATTCCTCCGCTGAGGTGTTCAATATGTAAGCCAAGGCAGAATTTGGTTTTGCCAAGGTCTTTCATCTCAAATGTCTGTGTAAGGCTTTTGGATATCTCAGCTATGTCTTCGAGAGATCCTATGAGATTTAAATCGTCTACGTAGATGGCAATGATTACAAATCATGTTTACTTTGCTCTTGTGAAGATGCAAGGGCAGACCTCATTATTGGTGAATCCTTGTTGCACGAGGAATTCACTGAGTCTGTTGTACCACATTCTTCCCGATTGTTTTAGACCATACAGTGATCTTTGGAGTTTGTCAGAGTAGACGTCCCGAAGTCTATCAGTCATTTTTGTTGGCAATTTATAGCCATCCAAAAGTTTCATGTAGATATATTTATCGATGTTACCATATAGGTATGCAGTCACAACGTTCATGAGCTGCATATCTACGCCTTCTGTAGCTATTAAGCTAATTATGAATCGGAAAGTGATCGAATCCATGACCGGAGAGTATGTATCATCATAATCTATTCCTGGTCGTTGGGAAAAGCCTTGTGCAACAACGCACGCTTTGTAGCTTACGATCTGATTATTTTCGTTTCTCTTTCTTACGAATACTCATTTATATCCCACGGGTTTTACACCTTTTGGTGTTGGGACTACAGGTCTGAATACTTTGTGTTTCAAGAGTGAGTCCATCTCTACTCCTATTGCCTCGTTCCATTTTGGCCAATCCTCTCTGCGTTTACATTCTGCTAGAGAGCGTGGATCGATATCATCGTCATATTCAGTGACGTGATTAGCAATAACGAACGGGAAGTCGTCATCGATGATAGTGCTTTTTCTGTCCAGTACCTCCCCAATACGTACATAATTTAATGATATTTCTCCTATATTTTCCTCTTCTGTGGATTTTAAGAGTGGAGAGTTATTTGGGCTGAGCACAGCATCCTGTGGTGGTATCGTTACATTTTCTCTAAGAGTTTTCCTCTTTCGAGGGAACTTATCCTTGGGTCCTGGGGGTCGTCCACTTTTTTATTGAGGTACGACTGCTTCTGCTGCAGGTGGATTGCATCCATCTTTGGGTATGGCAATCCTAACTGGCGTGTTTACAGCAGGGACGTGTGATCTGACAATCTTCTGATTGTCAGTGAATTTGTCTGAAAGTATGTGAACTGCATTTTGTATTTGGAGGATCTTCAAGATCTCATCTTCACATTGGTTTGTACGTGGATCAAAGTGGGATAAAGTTTTGGTATCCCATGAAATGATCTTTGAAGCTTCAGTCTTCTTAGTATTTAAGCCTAGTTTGGGAAAGGTATTTTCGTCAAACTCACAGTCTTCTAGACGTGCCTTAAAAGTATCCCCCGTTAGGGGTTCCAGTATCTAAAGATCAATGGTGAGTTGAACCCTATGTAGATACCTAGGAGACGTTGAGGACTCATCTTGTTCCTCTGCGATGGTGCGATGGGGACATAGACTGTGCATTCAAATGTCCTCAAGTAAGACATATTTGGTGAAGATCTATATGTAAGTTGTATCTGAGAATAAGTTTGACTACCACATTGTCGTAATCTTATTAGTGATGTAGTATGCAATATTGCATGCCCCCATGCAGTCACAGACAACTGAAATTTCATTAGCAATGGACAAGTGATCCATTGTATTCTCTTTATAAGAGATTCAGCTAACCCTTCTGGGTGTGAACATGTGCTACAGGATGTTCAACTTCAATGCCAGTTGCTTGGCAGTAGTCTAAAAAGACTTGTGATGTACATTCCCCAGCATTATCCAGACGTAATTTCTTAATCTGGTTGTCTGGGAAATATGCCCGCAACTTGATGATTTGTTCAGTAGCTTTGCAAAAGCTATGTTGCGGGTAGACAGTAGGCACACATATGACCATTTGGAAGATGTGTCTATCAGTACCATAAATTACCGAAATGGGCCACTTGAGGGATGAATAAGCCCACAAATGTCTCCATGTATTCTTTCCAGGAAGCTAGGAGACTCTGAGTCCACTTTAAGTGGAGATGGTCTTGTAATCAATTTACCTTTGTAACAAGGGGGACAAGAGAAATCACCCGTTTGAAGTAACTTCAGGTTCTTCAAATTAATTCCACGGGACTGGGATATGATGTAGTGCATCATTGCCGATCCAGGGTGTCCAAGTCTATTATGCCAGAGTTGGAATTCTGGTTGATTTTTGCACTTCTGGTGCTCAATTATATTAGCTTACATCGCTCGAATTATTGTATGGTAGAGACCTGACGGGAGTCCCTCGAAACGCTCAATGATGGTTTTAGCTCCGTTTTTAAGAGTCGTTACGTACAAGTATTCTTTGTCATGTTTGTCCACCGTTTCTAGGTGGTAACTGTTTAGACGGTGTGTCTGAAACTTAGTAAGTTTCTGTCTGAGCTTGGAGAGAAAAGATCATCTTTTATTAAGATTTGTGTTTTATTGGGGACCAAAATATTTGCTTCCCCTTATCCTTCTATTATACTTGATGGACCGGAAATAGAATTTACAGTGCCATCGTATTAATTGATGCTTTGAAAAAAGCAAATATCTCGAAGGACCATGTGCGTAGAAGCACTGTGCACTAGGCATATATTATCCATCTATAGCAAGAAACAAAAGTATATCAATATAAGGCACAAAATAAGCAAATTTTATTTAAAGTCTGAAAATAAACTAACACGCAGAAAAGAAACAAACATTTAGAAAGGAAATTGCTTTTCAACTACAATAAATTGCAGAAATAGATAAGGCATCGGTCTAACAGGTCATCAGTCGAGAAGTCCTCGACGATGTACCGAATTGGAGCCAGTCTTCGTTTTCTACCAGGTTTGTTTCAGCAGACTTCTGGCTAGCTTGGTACAAATCCTGGAGGTGGCGTGGAGTACGACAGTTTCTGGACCAGTCATGCCACATCTATGGCATTTGTCTTCCCAGTCTTTCTTGGGGGCAGATATATGGTCGTTGTCTTTCCTCTTCCACACATTTTTCCTCTTCCCCTTATTGTTGGTCTTTGGAGGAGGTCCTCTAGCCTGCTTCTTCAATGCATTTCCCTTCTGGGGGTTGCCTTTGAATTTATCTTTCTTCTTCTGGGAGGAGATATTGTGCGCTTCAGGCGCAGGTGCAGTGCCATCCAGGCGCAAGTTATGGGTGGCCAGAAAGAGGTCGCTATTCTGTTCTGCCATCAGAAGGCATGAGAGAAGTTCCGAGTATTTCGTGAATTTTCGTTCACGATACTGTTGCATGAGGATAACATCCTTCTTGTGAAAAGATGTAAAAGTTTTCTCCAACATGCATTCTTCCATCACTTTTTCACCACACAACTTCAGGCGTGAGGTGATACTGAATAATGTCGAGTTGTACTCGGTAATGGACTTGAAGTCCTGTAGACAGAGGTTCTCACATTCATATCCCGCTCGAGGAAGGATAACATCTTTTTGATGTTTTTATCGATCCTCGAGTGCGGTCCATAACTCGTATGAGTCTTCCACTGTGAGGTACTCGGCCTTCAGGGTCCGATCGATATGGCGTCTGATATAGATAATGGCTTTCGCCTTATCTATATCAGAAATCGTATTGCCAACAGCAATGGCATGACTCAAGCCATGTGAGCGCAGATGGAATTTTATATCCAACTGCCAGCTCAAGTAATTCTAGCATGTAGCTTCCAATCAAATTCGACGCTCGCCATCTTTGCCATTTTATCTACGCATGTTAAACAAGCAATAATTAAATATTTGAAAAGAAATAAAATAATCATGCAGTTCAGACACAGATATTTGTTGTGTGGATCGGCTAGTCACCATTTTTAAAATAAAATCCATATACAGTCCCATTAAAAAGAAAATACAACTCGGAAATCCATATGGGGCCCAAATTCTTCTCGAAGTATATCTTCATCTTCTGGGACGTGCGCTAGTCTTGGAATTTATACAATTTAATCCTCACTACAATTTCTCTCAAATGAAAAAAATGCGAGAAAAAGAAATGGTGACAAATAGCCGATCCAAAACCACAACAAAAATATCAACATTCGTCGCAGAGACATCAACCATGCAGCAGGCATTCATTTATTCAGTACAGGCGTGTAGTATGTTTAAGCGCAAATTCAAGCTACGGGCAATGAAAATATGCAACATCACAGACATTTTTAATGGAATAAAATATTTTTATTTAATAATTAATTAGACCACGGGAAACGTCATTACCTGTTAGGTTAGTTGACTAACGACAGAGCGGTCTCAGGATTTATTAAACGTGAAAAATAATGATATAATCCAATATGAAAAATGCGATTGATGATGATTTGCACATAGAATGAATCAAAATTATTTAGGAAAAAATTGGATCAAGAATTTTTAAAATGTCCTAATTAATTTCTGAAATAGCCTTTGTTAAAAAATCGGAAAACCCCTAATTAGGGTTTTGCGGCAATGGGCCGCAAGCGGGGGCGCTACAAGGAGCGACGACGGCTGCTTTTGGCACACGTGCGTGGCTGCAGGTAGTGCGACGGCAGCGAGGAGGCAGCCGCAGCAGCCGGGCCGAGGAGGGGCGGCTCTCGCGCGCGACTGCAAGCCGCGCGGCGATGGTGCGGTGGTGGCCGCCGGGCCACGGGGAGGTTCGTGCGCGCGGCTGTAGGCAGCACGATGGCGACGCGGAGGTAGTTGTCGGCTGCTGAGCTGCGGCGGATTTGCGATTCGTCCGTCGGTAGAGATTCGGCGCAGCTGACGAGCATGTTGATAACGTGTTATGAAGGTGAGGGCTACTGAATACGTAGCCATGTATTTATAGGAAAACGATTACATAATGGTTGGATACCCTAAACACAAATGGGCTTCATATAAGCTTACAAAAGCCCATTCATCACAAAATATTAATATTTGTTCATAAAAATAATATTAATTTTTATATAGATGATTTCTTCAACAACAAAACAACTGAGCTTTAGAAATCATGGTAGATAAAACATCAACTTTGTTTTTTGTTATATGTTAACTTTTTAAATTTGCTTGAAAAAATATTCAATATTGGTCTCATATTATAGGTATTACCGCCATCATTCCAGTGATACTAACTTATTAAATTTGGTGATGTGTTTTAAAAAATATTATAGTTTTAAATAATCGTGTTTAACTTAATATAGGGAAAATAGTCTTTTGACATGAGATTCTAAAATGAATGGGTGAATAGTGCCCCTTCATGGAGGCGGAGGCCACTCTTGAAGCTGAAGAATTTAAAAATGGGACCCAAGGGGTTTCCAAAGTTATAATTTTTTGCTTTCATTTGTGTAATATGGACTTTAGACATCTTTATTTTATGTGGGACTGGTCGATCCACGCAATTAGTTTATTCATTTAAAAAATTGCCTCCGCATGAAAATGTTTGAACGTATTATTAATTCATGCAAATTTGTGCTATTCTAGATAACATGGCAAAAATCACAAGCGTTGATTTCGAAGTGCTGGATGCATTAGGGAGAAATTATTTGAGCTGGCAGTTCGATGTTAAATTTCACATGCGAGCTAAATCCCTTATTTCTGCTGTAACAAAAGATGGAAAGGAGACATACATTGAAAAGGCGCAAGCCATTATTTATATTTGTCACCATGTGGATAAGACCCTAAAGGCTTAATAACTTACAGTCGAAGATTCACTGGAGTGGTGGACTGCCCTTGAGGAAAGATATAAACATCAGAAAGATGTTATACTCCCAAGGGCATGATATGAGTGGAAGAACCTGAGACTGCAGGACTTTAAATCCATAGCTGAGTACAACTCAGCTCTTTTTCGTATCACCTCATGTCTGAAATTGTGTGGTGAAAAATTCTCAGAAGATCGCATGCTGGAAAAGACATACACGTCTTTCCATGAAAATCGATGTGATACTGATGCAGCAATACCGTGAACGAAAGTTCACTAAGTATTCTGAGCTGCTGTCATGTTTACTCATGGCTAAACAAAATAGAGAGCTTCTCCTTACCACTCATAACATGTGCCCCCTGACGCTGTCCTGTTCCCAGAAGCTCACAACGCATCTTCTTCTAAAAAGAAGAAAGATAATAAAAGAAAAGGAAAATCACATATGGATGGACCGAATAAAAAGGCCAGAGGACAAGTCCAACATCGAAGAAATGAAGTGTAAATAGCAACCATGTACAATGGGAAGTGGGGCGTGACATGAAGGGAGGCAGAAGTTCACTTGGCACAGAAATGGTAATAATAATGATGCACCCCACCAAGAAGGGAATGGGAAGACCAGTGACATAGCTGTGACATGAAAGGACACTGGTCTAGAGTGTGCAGATCTCCGCGTCATCTACAAGATTTGTACAAATAAAGCTTGAAGAATAAAGCTGAAACAAATCTGGTGACCACCACTGCTCCAGTTCAATTCAGTGCTGAAGACTTCGAAAAAAACGACTTGTTTAATTAGCCATTTTTATCCTTATTGAAAAATAATGTTATGAGAGCTATCTGAATGATTGAATGAAGTTTGAATAAATGTTAAAATGTTTTTCTGAAATCATATATGCTTATATGATTCATCTTTTTATAGATGAACTGCTCTCATGACTGCTTAGTAGACAGTAACACATATGATCCTTCAATAGGACAGTAACACATATGATCCTTCAATACAAATGCTATTTTCATAGCATATGAAAGCCTAATAATTATTAGGGCCATCAAATATTATTGAATTTTCTGGGAACGCAACTCTGTTGCTCCTAAATGACACAGAAATTAATAATAAAGGATGTGTTATTCTCTTCGAATTCAAAAAGATACTTACAACGTTTCAAGGACATCCGTTTAAACGGATTCCACTTATAACTGCAAATGTGAACAAATAATAAACATCTGTATGTAACGTCTTAAGAAAAGGAGTAAAATCTTACTTGAACGTTTTGAGAACCTTTCATCAGGCATCTATCATACAATGATTCAGAGAGAGTAAGCAAATTTGACGGAGCACCAGAAGTGCCCTTTAACAGCCAGATTCTACTTTGGCATGACAGATTTGGCCATCATGGATCGGTTATGATGCACCACATATTATCATCATCCTATGGGCATGACATGAAGAACTAGAAGATTCTTCAGAAGGGAGAAGTCCCTTGCATCCCTTAAGGGAAAACTAATTACAAGGACATCTCTACTAATGTTGACAAAAAAAATCTACATGCTTCCTCGAAAGAATACAAGGAGATATATGTGGACAAATCCAACACCCCTAGTGGACCATTCCGGTACTTTATGGTACTAATAAATACATCCTCAAAATATTCGTATGTGTGTCTAATATCGACCTGCAACTGAGCTTTTCCAAAGTTATTGGCACAAATAATAATGTTGCAAGCGCATTTTCCAGACAACCAAATAAAGAAAATACGTCTGGATAATGCTGGGGAATTTACCTCCCGGTCATTTCAAGAGTATTGCCACTAATTGGGATAGAAATTGAACATCCAGTGCCACATGTTCATACCCAAAATGGGTTAGCAGATTCATTGATAAAAAGACTCCAATAGATTGCATGTCCATTATGGATGAAATCCTAGTTGCCGGTGAATGCATAGGGCCATGCAATCTTGCAAGCTGAATCGTTAATAAAAATAAAAATAAGACCCTCTGGAGGTCAGAGTCGCTCTCTAATGCAACTTGCAAATGGAATACCACCGAACATCTCACACTTGAGACTTTTCGGTTTCGCAGTTTATATCCCTATAGCATCACCGCAGAGGACAAAATGGGTCCTCAACATCGTCTATGTGTCAATGTAGGGTTTGACTCACCCTCAATAATATACCTAGAACCCCAAACGGGGGACGATTTCAAGGCATGTCTTGAAGACCGTGAATTTGGTGAGACGAATTTTTCAAATGAGGCCCAGAAACTGAAAAACCTGGAGCCACACAAATAATATCATGGGATATAGAATCATTACCCCATTATGATCGGTAACAAAGAAATGTGAAGATGAGATCATGAAGATCCTACAAATAACAGTTACCGGACTCATTCACTGACAACCATAAGATTGTCAGATGACACATCCTTGCTGTAAATACTCCAGCTAGTATTGACATTCCCGAGAATGGATGCAATCCACTAGCAGTAGAAGTGGATGTTCCTCAACAAGAAAAGAGGCAGACCATCAGGCTCCAAGGACAAAAATCGAAGAAAAAAAGAAAAACTCCTGGAGACCTTGAGACAATTATACCACAGGACAATGAGCTCATGTCCATACCCTCATCCTTCCCAGAATCCACTACAAAGGAAATGCCGGGAAAAACTGAAATGAAAATAAATGTTGTACGTACTGGGGAGGTGTTGAACAGAAAGAACACGATTGTTGACAATAAATTCACGTATCATATTGCCACATACATTGCAAAAGTGATGATAAGTATATAATATCGTTCCATACTCCATTGCTAAAATGCAAACGTAGAGATTGGCCAAATATAGAATGAGGCAATAAAGTTGAGCTAAACTCGCTTATGAAACGTGAAGTGCTCGGACCTGAAGTCTTGACACCAAAAGGTGTCAAACCTGTGGGCAAAATAAGTATTGCACAAATAATAATAAATAAGTACAAAATCGTATGCTATAAGGTACAACCTATAGCTCAAGGATATTTTCGCTAAAACTGGAGAATAAACAAAATAAAATGAGCATGACTCATAAATGATGCATCAGATTCCCTAAGTTATACACTGTGAATACCTTACGATTTGGCAAAGGAAATTTCGGATACGCTGATATTGGATGTTATGACGGCATACCTCTATAGATATCTTGATAAAGATAAATTCCACATTTCCTTAAAATGCCTGAATAGACTTCGGGACGTCTATTCTATTGAAGAATAAGAATAAGAATAATAATAATAATAATAATAATAATAATAAATATTGTACAATCAAGAGAATCACTTGACAATGTAAGGATTCTTACTAAGGGTTGTCTTTGCATCTTTATAAAGAGTATAGGACAGAATTTGAGATCATAGTTGTAAAAAACTTAAATCTCATCGGATATCCTGAAGAGAAAACCGAAATATCTGTTCAAGCCTGACTATCAAACATAAAATGAAAGACCTAGGCAAAATAAAGATTATTCATGGCTCACAGATTTATCTAAAAAGATAAAATCATGTTACATTTAAATTCATACGTCCTAAGTGCGTTGAAGAAATTACAAGGATCATTGTCATACAATAAGTATACCGATGGTAGTACGCTCAATGGATGTACGAAAAGAACCCTTTCGTTCGCTGGAAGATGTGGAGGATATACATGGTCCTGAAATACCTTATCTAAGTGCAATCAGTGCACTCCTGGTTAATTGCACGCGTTCCAATATAGCAGTTGCAGTTAATTCTCTAGCCAGAGACAGTTAGACACCTAAAAAGTGCTATTAGACCGGAGCTAAGCATCTTCTACGGTTCCTCTATGGGTCAATAGATTTGGGCTTACATTATAAAGAATTATCATCCATGCTTATGCAAATGCAGGTTACAGGTCCGATCACAATAACGAGAAATCACTGATTGGGTACCCATCATGGGACAGCCATCTACTGTAGATCTGCAAAGCAAAATATGAAGGCAACATCATCCTATCATTCCGAGATCCTCACCATTCTAGAAACAAACCAATGGTGTATTTGAACACCTGGTGGTACATCACATCCCAATGATGACTAGGACAGAGTCTGATCATTTAGAGCTAACCATTGAACCTGAAGACCATGCCACATGCATACCTCATTTTTGAGGAGACCATATCAGAGGCGACGAAACAAAACAGAACTCTCCAGTGTTTTTGGTTTCTGCAGCTGCTTAATAATGGTGATATTTGTAATCTATATATATTTTCGAAATGTTTTAAATATGAGTGATGAAAATGCCTAAGATATCTAAAAGCTTAAGGGCTTGTATAGATCATTGGGAGTTAGAGGGAATTTGTACTCTTTTTCCTTAACTATGGTTTTCCCACGGGTTTTTTCCCATAACCAAATGTTTTAACAAGGCAAATCCCATTAACTAGGGATCCTGAAGTATCCACCCCTCTGTGAGAGCCATAAGAAGCTCAGAATCCCGAATCATTCATGGGCAGAGTCCACACTAATGGCTGGATAAGTAGGAGTGTTGTAAACGGATAATATGGAATGTGTATTGGGGATTATATCTTATCTATAGAATAAGATAATATCACAGTATCTCATCCATGTACGGCTCATCCCTCTTCTATAAATAAAGGACTGTGGTCTTCCCCAGAGCTGATGCTTCATAACAAAATATTAATATTTGTCCATGAAAATAATATTTGTTATGAATAGGCCCAAGGCCCATTGGGTATCTGGCCCATCATTGAAAGCTATATATATATGAGGGTAGGGGGCTCTTAACCCCTTACACCTATTACTCTACTTTTCCCTTCACAACACGTTATCAGCACGATCACGCTTGTAAGAAAAGGTGACGATGCTCAAGGAAGGAGATCCATCAAATCGCTCATTTTTAAGAAGATCGTATTTTTCTCAATGTGGAGCGAAAAGGGCATCCTTCATCAACCGTCGTCTAGATTCCCTTGTTGAATCTGGAGGTAAATCCTCAAAACTTTTAGATCTAAACTTGCTTTTCCAGTAGATCTGCATGTTTTAACGATCAAAAAGTTTGAAAACACGGTAAAAATCGCATTTTTATTTAGATCGGCATGTCTATAAACAATAAAAATCGTATTTTTAAAGATCTGAATGTCTGAAAAATACGTTTTTACTCCCCCCTTGATCCATATACCGCACGCCCAAAGGGCGCAACGGCGGCGCCTTACCAGCGCTGGCGGCGGCAACAAAGCCGCGGCCTGCAGCCGCGGCCCGCCTCCGCCACGGCGGCCGCACCCCTTGGTGCGGCCAGCCGTTACGGCCACCGCCGCGGGCCCCCTAGGGTGTTCTGAAACGCTAGCCCCTACTTGGCCAATTTTTTAGGGGAGGCCCAATTAACCCTAATGGGTTGTTTTCATGTCCCAAAAGCCTGAAAATTAGCCCACTTACACAAAAATTTTCTTTTTGGCTCCAAAAGCCCATTAATTAAAGAAATTTTAATTTTGTGATAGGGTTAAAGCGGAAAAATAAAATATAAATAAAATGGATCAAGGTTAAAAGTTTTCAAAATAATTTTTAGCACGTCACTTTCTTTATTAGATTATTTATTAATCTTTATATGCTGTGATATAATTTTCTGCGTGGTTGTATATTTTTAATATAATATCTGGTGGATGTGCTATTAGACTATGATTTTAGTGATCAGTCAGGTTTTCGACATCTTTACCTTTCTGCAATTTTTTCCTTTTGAGAGAAATTTGTAAGTGAGGTTATACATGTAAAAAGAAGCTGAAGGACCGCCAAAAGGAGCTAAAGGTGTTTACATAAAGTAGAACAAAAGGGGGCTTCTCTTTGAAGTTTCCGAGCTGTCTTTAATTTTTCATGCCCTTTTTGGATTAATGGGATGTAATTTCGGACTCTCTTTTTCTGTTGGTATCGGCTGGCTGATCTCTATAGTTCTAATTTTACTTTCATTGCCTATACATTAAATGCGTAGATGTTTACTTTAAATAGTTACATAACCCATGCTATTTAAATGTTGAAATGGAAAAATGCATGCGTGTATGTTTATCTTTTAAATAATTCATGCTATGTAAATGTTGATAAAAATGTATGCGTGGATGTTTATCTTTTAAATAAATCATGCTATGTAAATGTCGATAAAAATGCATGCGTGGATGTTTATTTTTCTTTAAATAATTCATGCAATTTAAAAATGTCGCAAGATCGCATGTGTGGATGTTTACTTTAAATAGTTAAATAATACATGCGATTGTTTGTCTATGTTGCCAGATCATTTATATGGCCAGACTTGCAAATGTCGATTTGTCAGTCCTGAAGGCCGATGGGTCGAACTACTTGAGTTGGCAGTTGGACCTGAAGTTCCACCTGCGTTCTCATGGGTTCAGTCTAACACCCACTGAAAAGGCAACAACAAGTACTACCGCAGCTGAAAAGGATGCTTCTAAAGAAGCACCTCATACAGAAGAAGTTTTCGATATACTTAAGGCGAAAGCTATTATTTATATCAGGAAACATTTAGACTCGACCCTGAAGGATGAGTATCTTACTGTAGAGGATCCTTATGAACTGTGGGACACACTTGAGGAGAGGTACAGACATCAGAGGGATGTCATACTTCCTCGTGCGCAGTACGAGTGGACTCACCTCCGCATACAGGATTACAAATCTGTAGCGGAGTACGTATCACCTCACGCCTGAAGTTGTGTGGTGAGAATGTGACTGAGAAGATGTTGCTAGAAAAGATGTTCACGTCTTTTCACAAAAAGGACATAATCCTTATGCAACAGTACCGTGAGAGGAAATTCACTAAGTACTCTGAAATTCTCTCATGCCTCCTAATGGCTGAACGAGACAAAGATTTGTTTGTTGCCACTCACAACCTGCGCCCTCCTGGCTCCGCTCCACAGCCACCTCCCGCAGAGGCACATTTCCAGTCTTTCCAGAAGAAGAATATGGATAAGAAGGCTAAGTTCCAGAAATGGAAAGAACAGAAGCAGCAGAAAAAGGCCACTCCCCAAGCTCCTCCTCAGAACCAGAAGTTCGCGGTAAAGAAGCAAAAGTGGACGCCCAACAAAGGTGGTACTCCCAAGAAAGACTGAGGAATGACTGGACATTGGTCCAGAATCTGTCGCACTCCCAAACACCTACATGACCTCTACCAGGCAAGCCTCAAGCCTCACGCTGAGACAAACCTGATGGAAAGCGCAGCGTTACCAGAGACCACATGGAATCCAGAAGATTTCATGGGAGACGACACTCTTTAGTCATGGACTATAAACAATCCTTCTAGCAATATATCTTGTTTTTCTAAAAAGTATCTTGTTTTATGTCTTTCCTAGATTCTATGTCGAACTTTTAAAGCATCTCAATGAAAGTAGTTTCTTTTTCGTATTATTCATTGCTTGAATGACTTTCTTATATATATATGGAAACCATATGCCTAGTGGACAATGCATCAACGCACTCAATCCTTCAAAACATAGACTACTTCACGAGCATCAGTAGATATTCTGGTCCATTGAGAACAATCTCAGGACCAGCTGATATAATTGAAGGATCAGGGGAAGCAATCATATTGCTCCCCGGTCACACACTCATCACACTTAGAAATGTGTTATACTCACCTAAATCAATCTGAAACCTCCTAAGCTTTAAAGATATCCGTTTAAACGGATATCACTTAGAGACGATCAAAGAGTATTTGCACGTAACGTCTCTTACAAATGTTACAAAAACCATTGTGGAACGTTTCAAGGGACTCCCCTCGGGACTCTACCAAACAATTATTCAACCTCCAGAAACATTAATAACGGAGCACATGCACTGCTCCCAAACACCAGAATTCCAACTCTGGCATAGTAGACTGGGACACCCTGGATCTGTTATGATGTACCGCATCATAAAAAGCTCAAGGGGTATAGATCTGAAGAACCTGAAGATTCTCCAAAAAGGCAAATTCCCATGTCCACCCTGGTAAACTAATTACGAGACCCTCTCCACTCAAAGTGGACTTGGAGTCTACAAGCTTTCTGGAAAGAATCCACAGAGACATTTGTGGGCCTATACACCCATCAAGTGGTCCGTTCAGTTACTTTATGGTCTTGATAGACGCATCTACTAAGTAGTCACATGTGTGTCTACTGTCCACCCGTAACTTAGCACTGTCTAAGCTTTTCGCTCAGATAATCAAGTTGCGGGCCCACTTTCCTGACTACCAGATAAAGAAAATTCGTCTAGACAATGCGGGGGAAGTTTACATCACAAGTCTTTCTAGACTATTGCCAAGCACAGAGCATTGAAGTCAAACATCATGTAGCACATGTTCACACCCAAAACAAGTTAGCAGAATCTCTAATTAAGAGACTACAATGGATTGCTCGTCCATTATTACTTCAATCCCAATTGCCAGTGAATACATTGGGTTATGCAATTTTGCATGCTGCATCCTTAATAAAATTAAGACCTTCTGGAGGTCAGTCATCTTCTCCTATGTAACTAACACTTGGAGCCCCACCAATTGTATCATACTTGAAAATATTTGGTTGTGCAGTATACATCCCCATAGCACCACCACAAAGGACAAAGATGGCTTCACAACATCACCTAGGCATTTATGTCGGGTTTGACACGCCCTCCATAATAAGATTCCTAGAACCCCTTATGGGAGACGTTTTCAAGACATGTCTAGAAGACTGTGAATTTGATGAAACATCATTTTCCAGACTAGGCTCACAAACCAAGAAGCCCGAAGCTTAAGACTGTATCACTTGGAATACAAAGACATTAAGTCACTTTGATCCGCCCACAAGCCAGTGTGAGGAGGAGGTCTTGAAGATCCTCCATATCCAAAATACTGTCCATCTCTTGCTGGACAAATTTACTGACAACTAAAAAATTGTAAGATCACACGTCCCTGCTGCTAACCTCCAGGTAGGATTGACATACCGCAAAATGGATGCAATCCGCCTGCAGCAGAAATGGTTGAACATCTTAAAAAGAGAGGGCGACCACCGGGATCCAAGGACCAAGTCCCTCGAAAGAGTAGGACCCTTGGCAATGGTAAAAAAATACCACCACATGATGCTACTATAAACCCTGCTCCCTCATCTCTCCCAAACTCTCAAACAGAGGAAAACCGGGAGAAAATGAAGTTTCGATACATTATGTACGAACTGGGGAGTATTGGAATAGAAAGTGCACAACTATAGATGACACATTTGCGTGTAATATTTCCATCAACGTCACATACAGCAACGATGATATTGAACCACGCTCTCTGACAGAATGTCAAAGCAGAGATGATTGGCCAAAGTGGAAAGCGGCAATAGAAGTGGAGTTGGATTCACTCACAAAATGCAAGGTCTTCAGACTTATTATCCAGACACCAAAAGGTGTAAAACCTGTGGGTTATAAATGGGTATTTGTTAGAAAAAGAAATGACGTTCGCTACAAAGCAAGACTTCTAGGGCAGGGTTTTACCCAACGTCCAGGGGAGGATTTTGAAGCCACATACTCCCCGGTCATGGACGCGATCACCTTATGATTTCTCATTGGCTTGATAGCTCAAGAGGGTTTAGATATACAGCTTATAGACGTCGTGACTGCATACCTATATGGCAATTTAGACCGAGACATCTATATGAGATTGCCTGGCGGTTATTCTTTGCCTGCAGCACTAAAAGAGAGACAACGTGACATCTACTCAATGAAACTGCAAAGATCATTATACGGTCTAAAACAATCTGGAAGGATGTAGTATAACAGACTGAGCGACTTCCTTGCAAAACAAGGATTTACAAATGACCCAGTCTGTCCTTGCATCTTTATAAGAGCCAAGGCAACAGGATTTGTCATTATAGCCGTCTATGTGGACGACTTGAACCTCATCAGATCTCCTGAAGAGATCGCTGAGATTTCTAGAAGCTTGACAGAAACCTTCGAGATGAAAGACCTCGGAAAGTCAAAATTCTGTTTAGGTCTTCAAATAGAGCATCTTAACGATAGAATCCTGTTACATCAGTCAACTTACACATCGAACTTGTTGAAAAGTTCCAAATGGATAAGTGCCACCCCTCAGTACCCCAATGGTCATCAGATCATTGGATGTGCATAAAGACCCTTTCCGGCTGCTGGAAGAGGGGGAGGAAGCACTAGGCCCTGAAGTGCCTTATCTAAGTGCTATCGGTGCACTCCTTTACCTCGCTAACTGCACTCGCTCTGACATAGCATTTGTAGTCAACCTACCAGCCAGATATAGTGCTGCACCTACACAGCGACACTGGGCTGGAGTTAAGCATCTTCTGCGCTACCTCCAAGGGTCCATAGGCCTAGATCTATTCTACAGGAAAGGAGCAACAACATGTTTAGTTGGTTATGCTGATGCAGGCTATAGGTCCGATCCTCATACGGAGAAATCTCAGACCGAATACATGTTTACCTATGGCGGCACAGCCATATCCTGGAGATCTGTGAAGCAGACCATGACGACAGTCTCATCCACTCACTCAGAACTTCTAGCAATCCATGAAGCAAGTAAAGAGAGCTTCTGGCTACGCTCTGTGATCCAGCATGTTCTCACCTCCACCGGCCTGATGACCGGCGTCCTTGCGCCTACACCACTCCATAAAGACAATGCAGCATGTATAGCTCAACTATAGGACGGCTACATCAAAGACGACAAGACGAAGCATATCTCTCCCAAGTTCTTCGGGACGCATGACCTTCAGAAGCTAAAGCAGATTGAGGTACAGAAGATCCAATCATGTAATTGTTGAGTATTGGACTTCTCCCTACTTGGTGTTAATGATGAGAAAACATAAATACTTGTGACTAATCCCCTATTTTGCAGTTAATCCATTGCCTAAGCTTATTATGAAGATCTACTTGCAATGGATGACACTCAAAGTTCATTGAAGGCAAATGAAATGGATTGGATGACCGTGGATGGTGATTGAAGCTCCATGAAGACTTCAAGATCATACGTTGGATAGAAGAGAGAATTAGTCAACGTAAATTTCTTTTATCTCTTCTAGTATGTAGCTTAGAAGTAGAACATTGATGGAGCACATACACATCCTCATTTCAGTCTTAGGACATCAATAGATCAATTCTCCTTAGACTCCAATTCATTTCTCTTTTGATTGTGTCTGTATTGTTTATAACAGTCGACTGCTGACCACTTTATAGTCGCCTGTCTCAAAAACAGTCGAATGTGTTTTGTTCTACAGCCGCCTATATGCACAAACTTTTACAATCTAGTTTTGGGCTTCTCTATCTTATTTCCCACAGGCGACTCATGAACGATTTACAGTCGCATGTCCAAGTGACAGTCGACTGTGTTTTGTAAATCAGTCGACTCTCTATCCTTTGCCCAAACTCTGTTGATCTGTATTTTTACGGCCAGTCGACTAATGTTGAATATACAGTCGACTGTCCATTGGATCAGTCGACTGTATATGCTGCAACAGTCGTCTGTCTGTGAGCCAATTTGTTGATTCAACTCTCTGGAAATTCTCAGGGTATTTGACAGTCGTTTGTATAAGGATTTACAATCGCATGTTCTGATTAACAGTCGACTGTTTTATCCTCATCAGTCGTCTGTCCTGTTATCTCAGAAGATTTCCAGAATTCTTTAACTTACCCATCTTTCGGCCAGTCGCCTGTAGAAGAACTTATAGTTGCCTGTTGGTTTAACAGTCGACTGTCTCTCCTTCATCAGTCGACGGTCCACGTGGTAAGTTACCGTTATGAATTCTCACCTACCCTTGCTGACTGTGCAACAGTCGACTGTATTTTCCTCAACAGTCGACTGTCGCGAGCTCAGGTTCTATCCGTTGAGATTTTTCTCACGGATTCCAAAAGGTTTTTTGCCTAATCTGTTTTGTGGATTTGAGAAACCTATATAAGGGGCTTTTACTGTTCCATTGAAAGGTTACCAATGCTATTACAAAATCTCTCAAGCTTTCATTCTCAAGTTTAAAGCTCTCAAATCCAAAGCCCTAAGAATCCCTATCTTTGATCACTTGCTCTCTAACCTAAAACCAAAGAGTTATCTTCTAGGCATTTGGTGCAGTCAAGAGAAAGGGCTTTCTCCTCTCTTCCAAGAGAGTCTTCAACACAACACGCTTCTCCTTCAAGTTCTACTTCAAGGCATAGGTGATTGTAAGTGTTGCTTTCATATTTCATAACTTTCGTTATTTGAATTTGCTCTCGGGTTGTGAGAGCGCTTTGCTTTCTCCCAAGTTGTGGGAGTCAAGGTCAATCGATTGTATTTCGATTTCACTTGTAGGGTTGATACAAGTGGGTTTTAAGGAAACCTCAAGTTAGGGTTCTAACTTGAGTATCCGGAGGTATCCTGGTGGAAGGGACGTAGGATTACCGGGAACAAGTCGGAAAGTGACTTGGGTAATCCAAACCCTTGAAACATCCTTGCGTTTGTATTTGTCTCTATTTGGATTTAATTTTAATTCCGCACTATATTGTTGGATTGCATTTAAATTGGTGTAACTATCTTTTTAAATTGCATAAACACTATTCAACCCCCCTTCTAGTGTTTTTCCCATAGACAGGATCCATACAATTGGTATCAGAGCACAAGGTTATAGCTATGGCATCCAACAACAACAACGCTCCTTCGCCACCTTCGTACAACAATCACGACCGTGATGGAGCGTCCACACTTTTCGAAGGTCAACCAACGATGCGTCCTCCACGTTTCAATGGCACAAACTTTGGCTATTAGAAGTGTAGGATGGAGACGTTCCTAAGGAGCGCTTCGCTTTGGATAACCCTCTACAAGGAATACATCGAGCCCACCGAAGTAGATTTTTAGAAATGGACGTACTCCGAGAAATTCGCCGAAGTCAACAACGCAAAAGCAATGAACGCTCGTCATTGTGCGTTGGACCCAAATGAGTTCAATAAGTTATGCACATATAAGAGTGCATATCAAATTTGAAACCATCTCATCGTTACCCATGAGGGAACGAACAATGTAAAACTTTCAAAGTTATATGTTGCAGTGCAAAACTTCGATTTGTTTCATATGCAGGAAAATGAGAGCATTGTATCGATGTACGGATGTTTTACCGACATCACCAATGAATTGGAAGCCATTGGCCAAACATACACTGAACCTGAAATGGTAAGGAAGATCATCATGGGAATGAACTCCAAATGGAAAAGAAGAGCGATCGCCATCGAGGAGGTCAATGATTTGAAGAATTACACAGTTGTAAATATTATCGGGACTCTCATGTCTTATGAAGTAAGACGGGAGAACCGATTAAAGATTCGAGCTATGATGAATCCTTCGGAGGCCAAGAAGAAAGATTTAGCATTCAACGCCAATTCATCATCCTCTGATAGTGAAGAATCAGAGAATGAGCTGGATTTGGGTGAAATGGCCCAAATGGCGAAGAAGTTCCAACTCTTCTTCCGCAAAGGTAAATTTCCCTCTAACAAAAGATTTGAGTCTACTAATGCTACTTCCTCTCTTTGCTTTAAGTGTAATAAGCTAGGGCACATCAAGATGGATTGCCCAATGCTAAGAAACAAAGAGAAGTGGAAGGCTCTGAAGTACCACAAGTCCGACAAGAACAAGAGAGATAAGAAGAAAGGACTCGTTGGTACATTCGATGACTCAAGTGAAGACTCATCAAGTGATTCCGATGATGAGAAGGGTGAGAGCACCCACATGTGTTTCATGGCACGAGAAGGTCCACTCTCCGATGAGAATGATTCCGACACGGATGATACCGAGGTAACAATGGATGAACTTCGTATTGCAAATGAAGAATTATTTGCTAAATATCAATCTTTAATGCTTAGATAAACTAGCTTAAATAAATTGAATGTTAGCAAGTCATCCATTCCATGCATTACAAACAATGACACCATTATTGATACTTTAACTCTTGTGAAAGCAAACTTAGCTTCTCAAAATGTCACTTTGAGAGATGAGGTGAATAACCTCAAAACTCAACTAGATCAAACACATCCTAAGGATAATAGTGATCTAGTTACACGACACACACAATTGGGTTTAGAGAATGATTCTCTTAAAACTCAAGTGCATGAGCTCAAAGCACGGGTGTCCACCTTGGATACCAATATTTCTTCTCTTAAGGAGAAATATGAGCTCATGTCCTCCCGTATTGTGAGATTCAATAAGGAAAAAGGACAATTGGATGATTTGCTAGCAAACCAATTTCCAGCCACACATCGTGTTGGTCTTGGGTTTGTGAATGCGAATGCATCCAATGCTCGTACTTCCTATAGTGGTGTCACTATAGACTTTGTGAGGCCATCTACCGGTGCATCCACAAGTGGTGTCAAAGACACTATATGTAGCAATCCTACCAAGAAAGTCACCACTTCACCATCTCTTCCTTTTGGGAAGAAACCCACTAAGGGTGAAAACTAAAAGTGAAGCCATGCTTACATGTACACTAACCTTCATCCAAGTAGGAAACCTCCTACTTCACAAGTGGATAATCATGACACTTTTTATGCTCCACACCCACGGACACGTGCAAATCCACACATGAGAAATACTCATATATGTGCTCCTAAACACCCATATGCACATACGCATCATTCTTACATGTATGCTAATCCTCCACATGTCATGCATAACCCATATGATTCATACAACATGCATGTTCCCAAGCATACATATCATTCTCGTATGTTCAATGCATATCCTCCACCTCATTTCTATGCTAGTAAACATGTTCCTAAGAAGCATGCACCACATAGAAATCTAACAAATATGCATGAAACTAGGAAAAGGACTCCCAAAATTTACACCATTTGGGGTCCTAAGAACACTAGCCTAAATGATATGAATGCATATGTTGATTCCTATTTTCATGATGTTATTAAGAATAGTAATTATATTGGGAAGCGGAAGTCCACTTGGACTTGGCTTCCAAAGGGCTAATCCCCTTGGACCCAACAAACATTGGGTGCCATGAGCTTATGGTATATTATATAGGTATCCAAGAGAAAGAAGAAGAGCAATAAAAGTCATATTAGCTCTAAAGAGAAAGAATGGATTCTTGATAGTGGCTGCTCCAAACATATGACGGGAGATCCCACATTGCTCTCCGAAGTGATTAGCATCAAGGATGGTGCAACGGTCACTTTTGGAGGTAATCAAAAGGGAACCATCATTGGAGTAGGTATTGTCGGTAACCGTTCAAACCCCTTAATTACTAATGTATTTCTTGTTAGTGGATTATGTCACAATCTCATTTCCATTAGTCAACTTTGTGACAAAGGTTACAAGGTTAACTTTGGAGAAGGATTGTGTACAATTGTTGATTGTGATTCGAATGTTTTATTTTCCGGTATTAGGCGTAAAAATATTTATTATTTGAGCTTGCCTAAACAGTAGAACATTGCTTAGTTGCTAACACAAGTGAACAACTACTATGGCATCGCCGTTTTGGTCATGTTCACTTCAAGCACTTATTTAAGTTAGCTAAGCATGATCTAGTCAAAGGTTTTCCTAAAATTGCTTTTAGTAAGAAAAACTTTTGTGATTCATGTCAAAGAGGTAAACTTAGTAAATCATCGTTTAAGCTTAAAGAATGCATTACTTCTAAGAGGCCCCGAGAACTTCTTCATCTAGATTTGTTTGGGCCAACTAGAACCGCCTCTTTAGGCAATGCTCATTATGGATTAGTTGTCATTGACGACTTTTCGAGATTTACTTGGGTTTCATTCTTAACTAATAAGAATGAAGCTTTTGAAGAGTTTACCATATTTGCAAAGAAGATTCAGAATCTCTTAGGATCCACCATTATCACTATCCATAGGATCATAGAGGAGAATTCGAGAATGAATCTTTTACAAAGTTTTGTGATGACACCAGGATAACTCATAACTTTTCCTTCCCTCGGGCACCACCATAAAATGGTGTTGTAGAGAGAAAGAATAGGACTCTTATTGAGTGTGCTCGCACTATGCTCCATGATAGTCATCTTGAACTACAATTTTGGGCAGAGGCGGTGCACACAGCATGTTATGTGCTCAATAGGATCCTAATGAGACCCCGAACGAACAAAACTTATTTTGAGTTGTTTTATGACAAAAAGCCTCAAGTTAAGTATTTTCGAGTTTTTGGTTCAAAATATTTTATCAAGAACACTTTTGGTAATCTAGATAAATTTGAGCCAAGATCCGATGAAGGAATTTTTGTTGGATATTCCACACGTAGCAAAGCCTACCGGATATACAACAAAACTTCTTCAACGATTGAGGAATCTCTACACGTATCATTTTATGAAGATTTTGATTTTCCTCATGTTGATGATGATAGTGTAGATGCTATTTGTGATTCTCTTAGTAATGTTAAGATTAATGATTCGATTATTGAGACTAACACTACTAACGAAATTATTGAAGATGTTCCAAGTGATGCAGGAATACCCAAAACTTATCCGGCCGTTCGGAACCATCCACATAACCAAATAATTGGAGATATTGGTGTGGGTGTTCGAACGAGGTCAAGGATTGAAGAATTCTCGCATTGCGCATTTGTCTCTACTATTGAGCCAAAGAACATCCAAGAAGCTTGTGAGGATAGCTCTTGGATAGTGGCAATGGAAGAAGAACTAATGCAATTCGAGAGAAATGAAGTTTGGGAGCTCGTTGCTCTCCCAAGTGGTCACCAAGTCATTGGAACCAAGTGGATCTTCAAGAACAAGACCGATGAGAACGAAGTAATCACAAGGAACAAAGCAAGGTTAGTAGCTCAAGGCTACCGGCAAGAGGAAGGTGTTGATTTCGAAGAATCTTTTGCCCACGTAGCTAGATTAGAAGCTATTAGATTGCTTTTATCTTTTGCATCCCATAAGAATTTCAAACTATTTCAAGTAGATGTAAAAAGTGCATTTTTAAATGGGTTTGTAAATGAAGAAGTATATGTTTCTCAACCTCCCGGTTTTATTCATGAAAAATTTCCAAACCATGTTTTCAAACTTAAGACAGCGTTGTATAGGTTGAGACAAGCTCCTAGAGCTTGGTATGATCGACTTAAGACCTTTCTTTTATATTTAGGTTTTAAAATGGAAGAAGTTGATTCTACACTATTCATTAAAGATTATGAAAACGACATTCTTTTAATTCAAGTTTATGTAGACGATATAATTTTTGGTTCTACTAACTTTAATCTTTGTCAAGAATTTTCTAGGTCTATGAAGGATAAATTCGAGATGAGCCACATGGGAGAGCTCACTTATTTCTTTGGACTGCAAATTCGACAAATGGAGAATGGAACTTTCATACATCAGACAAAGTACTCAGGGGAGCTTATTAGGCGATTCGGGATGGAATCGTCTTCAAGCAAAAGGACTCCCATGAGTACGACCACCCACCTACACAAGGATGAAAACGGAAAAGATGTAGACGTTCGTCTATATCGATGTATGATCGGTAGCTTACTTTACTTAACTGCTAGTAGGCCCGATATCATGTTTTCTGTATGCTTGTGTGCTAGATATCAAGCTAGACCTAAGGAGTCACACTTGATTGTGGTTAAACGAATATTTCGTTATCTCAATCAGTCTCTAGATTATGGGTTACTTTATCCTAAATCTAGCACATATGAGTTAATCTTATATAGTGATGCCGACTTTGCCGGATGCAAGTCCGACAGGAAAAGTACTAGTGGCACGTGCCATTTTCTAGGAAATTCCTTAGTTTCTTGGTTTTCCAAGAAACAGAACTCGGTATCATTGTCCACGACTGAAGCGGACTATTTTGCTGCTGGTCTTGCATGTGCACAAGTCCTTTAGATGAGACACACTCTTAGTGACTATGGTGTCAATTGTGATACTTGTCCTATCGTGGTTGATAACCAAAGTACTATATGTCTTTCCAAGAACCCGGTACATCACTCACATACCAAACACATAGATGTGAGACACTGTTTTATTAATGATCATGTAGCTAAGAAGGACATCATCTTAGAGTACATTGAAACCCAAAAACAAATTGCCGACATCTTCACAAAACCTCTTAAAGAAGATTCATTTGTGAGGTTGCGTGGAGAATTAGGAATTATAGGTGAATCTGAAATCTAGGAGCTCATCTTACATGTTATAACACTGTTTGAGCTCATATCATCATGTTGCCTCTTCATTTGATATATTTTATATATGTGTTTAAGAAATGCAATTGAGATTTATGTGATTTCATGAGTTCTTTAAGACTGTTTTTAGATATTTGTGTTGCAATTGATTTATTATATTACATTGTTTTTATGATGAGTTTGTAATTAGAGTATAGGTCCTAGGGTGAGTGTTCATATCCTCTGGATTTCTATCTCACTGTGCATTTTTGGACCAGGACAGACGACTGTATTTCCTTCGACAATCGACTGCCCCTGCTCTATCTTCTTAGTCAGAAATTTCTATCTTTCGCACAGACGACTGATGACAATTTTACAGTCGACTTTTATTTCAATAGGTGACTGCATTTTAGTCATTAGGCGGCTGTCATTTCTGTCAAATTTTTCCAGTACTCTCTGTCTTTTTGATGAATTTTATTGATTCTCAGTCAGTCGACTGGTGCGTATATTACAGTCGACTGTCCCACGGACAGGCGCCTGTATGTTACTCAACAGTCGACTGTCTGTCTTCCTAAGCTTATTTCTTATCACTTTATCCAGTCGACTGACTTTTGTTCATCAGTCGACTGTATCCTGTTGCGTCGGTTCACTGCTTCGATTTGAGCCATCGATTCTTTGATCCAACTGCCCAGATTACTTTGCCATTTTCTTATAAACGTCGATACGTTTCATTTCGACCCTCTCTCTCTCTCTCTCCTTCGACTGAACGGCTCGTCTTCCCGCTCGAAATTCTGTCGATCTCTTCTTCGTGGCAACACGATTTTCCTCCTTCGTTTGGTTGATCGTGTGTTGCTCGCCTGAAGATCGACTTCTCACGGGAATCGTGTTCGTTCGTTGCTGGTATCTTTCTCGACCCAACTTTTAGTCGAGTGAGCTCATGGATCCTTTTAATCATCTGTTTCCTAAAGGATCTTTCGATTTCCTCAATGATCCGGTTACTTCTCCTAAACCCACTAATCCGGTTCCCTCTTCACCTCCATCTTCTGGGGAATTCCTAAATATCATTGTCGGTGACCCCATTCCATCGGAGAATGTTGCTGAACACACTTCTCTGCCGGCCGATCATCCTCCGCGTACTCATCCATCAGTACCCCTTGAGGATTTTCTTCTCGGTAGGTTATGTGATCGTGTCACCGCTCTCGAGAAGCTTTTTACTTCTATGGATGAGAAGCTCAATCTTATTTTGGAGCTTCAGTACAAATCCCTCATGCTTGATGGATTTCCCATCCCCGTCGAGCTTCAGGCTCTGTTTTCTAAGTCTGAGGACACTGCCCCTCTTCGTGCTCCTCCTCGTCCAGGCTTTGTGCCTGTATCGTCTGTTGTTCAGACCCCTGTTGTCCAGACTCCTGTTCTTGGTCATGCAGTATCCTCTGCTGCTCGTGCTTCATCTTCCAAAGGAAGATCCGACTTATCCTACTCGACGCTCTGCCAGGCTGATGGTCTGTTCGTCTGGTCGTCTATTGGACTCCACTGTTATTCACATTGACTAACGTTGCAGCTATTGCATTTTTGTTCACTCACCCGTAGACCTAGATTTTTTTGGTCTGTTTTTGGTTAGGTTGAGTGGTTCTTCAGTGTGTTGGTTGGAGCTTGTATGCATGTTGTTTTTATGTATGGTGATGTACGATGATATCATGATGTATTTTTTTTGCGATCATGATGTATTTTTTGGTTGGACATGGTGATGTCCATATGTCTGTGTACTCATGTCATCTTTGATATATATATATATATATCTGTGTGTGTGTGTATGACATTGCTGTTTCGTCTTATGTGTCACACCATGTATAACTGATTATCATATCTGTGTGATGTTAGTGATATTGTCTCCATGAATGTTTTATTCTCTCATTATGTGATTTTGAGACAATTTGTACTTGATATTGGATTATTCAAGCTATCAGTGATGTGATGCGTTTTTGAAACTATTTTTGTTATGTATATCTAAAATGTTGATATTGGACTTTAATTCATCTATTCACATAAGTATATGATGTGCTTTTTATGATTTTTTGATTCTATATATCTTTATACTCCTTGATTGTTGTTAGTTCGTATTTAGCACGATTATTGTTGTTATTTACTCCCACCTTTTTGGATAATGCCATAGGAGGAGAGAAATAAACATACAAGATTCATAATGAATGTGCTAAGTATGTGCTAACACTTTGAATCTAAGATTGAAGTTGCCTTAGATTCAGGGGGAATAAGATTACAATGAATAGGGATTTTTTAATCCTAGATTTCTTGGATTTAAATTCACTCATATCTTATTCATTTGCTTCAATTGATATATAGATGCCCAAATATTGTTGACTAACTTGATTGGCATCTATGTAGGGGGAGTAAATTTTCATTACGCACAATTATTTATCTTTTTGTTTTTGTTTGTTTGTCATCATCAAAAAGGGGGAGAATGTTGAGTATTGGACTTCTCCCTACTTGGTGTTAATGATGAGCAAACATAAATACTTGTGACTAATCCCCTATTTTGCAGTTAATCCATTGCCTAAGCTTATTATGAAGATCTACTTGCAATGGATGACACTCAAAGTTCATTGAAGGCAAATGAAATGGATTGGATGATCGTGGATGGTGATTGAAGCTCCATGAAGACTTCAAGATCATACGTTGGATAGAAGAGAGAATTCGTCAATATAAATTTCTTTTATCTCTTCTAGTATGTAGCTTAGAAGTAGAACATTGATGGAGCACATACACATCCTCATTTCAGTCTTAGGACATCAATAGATCAATTGTCCTTTGACTCCAATTCATTTCTCTTTTGATTGTGTCTGTATTGTTTATAACAGTCGACTGCTGAACACTTTACAGTCGCCTGTCTCAAAAACAGTCGACGGTGTTTTGTTCTACAGTCACATGTTATACACAAACTTTTACAATCTAGTTTTGGGCTTCTCTGTCTTATTTCCCACAGGCGACTCATGAACGATTTACAGTCGCCTGTCCAAGTGACAGTCGACTGTGTTTTGTAAATCAGTCGCATGTCTATCCTTTGCCCAAACTCTTTTGATTTGTATTTTTACGGCCAGTCAACTAATGTTGAATATACATTCGACTGTCCATTGGATCAGTCGACTGTATATGCTGCAACAGTCGTCTGTCTGTGAGCCAATTTGTTGACTCAACTCTCTGGAAATTCTTAAGGCAATTGACAGTCGTCTGTATAAGGATTTACAGTCGCCTATTCTGATTAACAGTCGACTGTTTTATCCTCATCAGTTGTCTGTCCTGTTATCTCAGAATATTTCCAGAATTCTTTAACTTACCCATCTTCCGGCCAGTCGCCTGTTGGTATAACAATCGACTGTCTCTCCTTCATCAGTCGACTGTCCACATGGTAAGTTACCATTATGAATTCTCAACTACCCTTGCTGACTGTGCAACAGTCGACTGTAGTTTCCTCAACAGTCGACTGTCGTGAGCTCAGGTTCTATCCGTTGAGATTTTTCTCACGGATTTCAAAAGGGTTTTTGCCTAATCTATTTTGCGGATTTGAGAAACCTATATAAGAGGCTTTTACTGTTCCATTGAAAGGTTACCAAGGCTATTGCAAAATCTCTCAACCTTTCATTCTCAAGTTTAAAGCTCTGAAATCCAAAGCCCTAAGTATTTCTATCTTTGATCTCTTGCTCTCCAACTTAGAACCAAAGAGTTATCTTCTAGGCATTTGGTGCAATCAAGAGAAAGGGCTTTCTCCTCTCTTCCAAGAGAGTCTTCAACACACAGCACACTTCTCCTTCAAGTTATACTTCAAGGCATAGGTGATTGTAAGTGTTGCTTTCATATTTCATAACTTTATTATTTGAATTTGCTCTCGGGTTGTGAGAGCAGTTTGCTTGCTCCCAAGTTGTGGGAGTCAAGGTCAATCAATTGTATTTCGATTTCACTTATAGGGTTGCTACAAGTGGGTTTTAAGGAAACCTCAAGTTAGGGTTCTAACTTAAGTATCCGAAGGTATCCGGATGGAAGGGACGTAGGATTACCGGGAACAAGTCGGGAAGTGACTTGGATAATCCGAACCCTTGAAACATCCTTGCGTTTGCATTTGTTTCTATTTGGGTTTAATTTTAATTCCGCACTATATTATTGGATTGCATTTAAATTGGTGTAACTATATTTTTAAATTGCATAAACTCTATTCAACCCCCCTTCTAGTGTTTTCCCCGTAGTCATGATCCTTACAGTAATAACTTGGCGGATTTGCTTACCAAATCCCTGCCTACTAGTATCTTTGAGAAACTTGTATATGGGGTTGGGATGAGGAAAGTGAGGAAATGTAAATTGGGTCCGGATGAGAGGACTACGAATGTATAGATACATAGGAGACTGATGTATAGATTCATAGGAAATCTGCAAGCCTGAAGCGTGGTCAGATGAGGGGGAGTCAACTGCAGAGTTGTACTCTTTTCCCTTGGCTATTGGTTTTTTCCCACAGGGTTTTCCATAGTCAAGGTTTTAACGAGGCACCCTTGTTGACTCTGGATCCTAAAGTATCCACCCCTAGACACATCACTAAAACAGGGGAAGTTATGGATAAACTGTTCTTTATTTAACAAGGCAGTTATCCTAACTCGGATCCTGAAGAATCCACCTCTTATTCAATGTTGGTTGGATAAGGGGAAGTGTTATGAATAGGCCCATGAGGCCCATTGGGTATCCGGTCCATCATTGAAAGCTATATATATGAGGGTAGGGGGGCTCTTAACCCCTTACACCTATTACTCTACTTTTCTCTTCATAACAATATTAATTTTTACATAGAGGATTTCTTCAACAACAAAACAACGGAGCTTTAGAAATCATGGTAGATAAAACATCAACATAGTTTTTTTGTTATATTTTAAAATTTTAAATTTGCTTGAAAAATAGTCAATATTGGTCTCATACTATAGGTATTACCGCGATCATTCCAATGATACTAAAATTATTAAATATGGTGATTTGTTTTGAAAAATTATAGTTTTAAATATTCGTGAACTTAATATAGGGACAAAATAGTCTTTTGGCATGAGATTCTAAAATTAAAGGGTGAATAGTGCCCCTTCTTATTTGAAGGGATACTATTCACCCCCTTCATTTTTGGCTTCAATTTAAATCCCGGTTGGAGCTTCATCGGCCTTTAAAATGAAGTTATGAAGGCCAATTGAAGATGCTTTTAGCCTAACATTTCCAACATGTTGGAAACAACGTGTAGTTAGATACAACGATCGATGATTTCGTGTTTGATGATAACAAACGTGTGTGAATGATTTAATGTGTGTGCTAAGTGTTTTTAGGAATGGCACCCTCGCAAATACGCAAAGGGAAACTAAGTAAAAGTGATGGAGAATGTTCCATGCATTAGCCAAGTGGACTAAGTCAAAGATGGAGATAATGGCTACAAAAATTAGACTAAGTCAAAGATGGGAATATAAGGAAGAAATCAATTCAAATCTATATTTGAATTGATTCAAATCAATTGGTGCAACATTCAAATCCTAATGCCATGCAAATTGAACACTTGGTCAAAGATGGAGAGATATGGAGAATCTCATAAAAATCAATGGTGATTAAATGAGATCCAATTCAAATCCTATAGCTACTCAAATTCCATAGCCATCTATATTCAAACTCCATATCCATAGTGATTAATTAAAATCATAATCAAGTTAGTATTCCTTCCAATCTCATGGGATTCTAATTGATTCTATCATATCACATCCTCTCCTATATAAACACATATTCCAAGAGAGAGATTTTGAGAGAGGGGGCAACAAAAACACCCAGAGGAATTCGGCCAAGAGGGGAGCCATAGCCGCAAGTTTTCTTATGCTCAAAAGTCCTATGTTGCGCAACATGCTAAGCTCCTTCTCCATTGCCTAAAAGATACCATCTCCTTCCACTCTCCATATCCTAAGCTCCATTGCCATTGTCAAAGCACACTTGCACAATCTTCAAGCTATAGGCCGCAACCTCCAAGTTCTCCATTGCCAAATCCAATTGCAAGCTATCAAGCCAAAGCTTCATCTCCCATTGCCATAGCACATTGCACAAGCTTGCAATCTCCTACCTCCTCAAAGCCAAAGACTACTTTCGCAACATCCTCTCCAACCTCTTTTTGGCCGCAATATACCCAAGAGCACTTCCATTGCCAAAGCCCTTGTGCAACTTGCATCCAAGGGATCTTCAACATATCAAGTGCGCAAGTCATAGAGAGGAGATCTTCATACATTGCGCAACACAAGAGGAGAAGCCATCCATTCATTGCGCAAGCTACAACAAGGGGGCCGCAAATTTCAGAGATCTACATCATCAAAGGAGGGAGCCGCATCATTGAGTTGCCGAGGAGACGTGACGTTGGAGAATATATCCCGTCAGATACGATCTGGCCTGAGCTGATTGACAAAGACGATTGCCGCTACACAAATTGAGATTCTCTAAACTCTTTATTATTATATTTGTGTAGTAGTAGCGATCTTTGTAGGGAAACTTTACCGTTACTTGTGTTTTTTGGGGACTTGACTGTAAGGTCCCTGGCTATGAGAAAAACACTAGAAGGGGGTTGAATAGTGTTTATACAATTTAAAATGATAATTACACCAAATTAAATTCCTAACCAACAATTAATGCAGAATGTAAATAAACCCTAAAATGAAACAATGCAAACACATGGATGTTTCAAGGGTTCGGATTACCCAAGTCAACTCCTGACTTGTTCCTGGTAATCCCACATCCCTTCCACCCAGATACCACCGGATACTCAAGTTAGAAACCTAACTTGAGGTTTCCTTTAAACCCACTTGTAGCAACCCTACAAGTGAAATCAAAATACACTCGATGTCCTTGACTCCCACAACTTGGGAGCAAGCAAACCACTCTCACAAACCGAGAGTTAATCTAATTACGAAAGATATGAAATATTAAAATGACAACACTTACAATCACCTATGCCTTGAAGTTGAATTTGAATGAGCGAGTATGTTGTGTGGTGAGGTCTCTCTTGGAATAGAGGAAAGCCCTTTCTCTTGACACCACCCATTGCCTAAAAGATATCACTTTGATTCTAGGTTGGAGAGCAAGAGATGAAAATATTGAAATTCTAGGGCTTTAGGATTTGAGAGCTTGAGAAGCTTGAAGATGAAAGCTTAGGGTTTCAATAGATGAGTGAGTAACCTCTCAATGGAACAGTAGAGGCTACCTTTATAGGTTTCTCAAAACCCTCAAACTGAATCCCCAAAAACCCCTTTGAAATCCGTGGAGAAAAAGCCAACGGATAGAATTTACACAGTCGACTGTTGAACAAAACATAGTCGACTGTTGCACTGTGACAGAGGGTAGGTAAGAATTCGAACGGTAACTTACTACGTGGACAGCTGACTGATGAAGAGAAGACATGCGCCTGTAAATCCAACAGGCGACTGTAAATCCTTCTACAGGCGACTGGCCGCAATATGGGTAAGCTGAGAAAATCTCAGAAAGTTTTGGGAAGACAGGACATGCGACTGATGTGGAACACACAGGCGCCTTTGCGATGGACAAGCGACTGTGAAACCAACATCAGTCGATTGTCACAAAACCTGAAACTTTCCAGAGAGCAGAGTCTGCAGCGAAGTTTTTATACAGACAATTGTTGAAGCATTGACAGTCGATTGTGCCTTGGACATGCGACTGTAAATAAAACATCAGTCGACTGGCACTAAAACTTGAAATATTCCAGAGAGCAGATTCTGCAGAGGAATCATGGACAGGCGACTGTTGAAGCATTGACAGTCGAATATGCCTTGGACAGGCGACTGTCTATACAACATCAGTCGACTGTCAATACACCCCCAAGCTTCGCCCAGTGACCCACGCAACCATCGGTCCGCTGCTTCGCCGTCGTCGTACCGCCGTGAAGGTCGCCCCCTCCCCCCCCCCCCCCCCCGTGCACCCCCTCCCCCATCGCCAACGGTGAAGCCCCCGCATGCAATGAAGCGGTGAGGGTTAATAATGTATGCGTATTTAAAGCGTATAAGTAAATACGAATTCGTATTTTCGTATTTTATAAAATATTATATATGGGTCTAATGGTTTTTAATGCATAATTAATAATATAAGAGCCAGAAAAATGTGAGACCAGCTCCAGAAAATCAGAAATAATATTCTGGACTCAGTGGCGCTAGTTTCATCTCAATAAGATGCTTAGTTTTTCCACAATAAATTTTTAAGCCTAAAACTTAAATACGTTGTTTTCTTTCAAAAATCTGTAACATATTATTTTAACATAAACTGATATGTGAGAAAAATATATGTTGTAGTACTCTTCAAGATGGTCAGTTTAACAGCTCACTTGAACCATTCCGATATGGATTACACCCAGAAGAAATTATTGAATAATTACGTTACTAAATTAAAAATAGTTTTTAAATTATTTTTGGGCTTTTAAAAAGTATAAAAATTACCTGGAGTTTCTGAAAAATATTTCCTCTTGCGGTAAAATTATTTTCATCATATCTAGCCTATATAAAAATTTAGAACGATTTTTGACAACGTTTCAATCGATTATAAAATCAAAACGATCAAGTTAAATAAATAGAAAAGGGTGTATTCTTTAACGGGCTATTTCTTATGTTTGCAGGTACCAATTCTCGTGCATCAACTTCCTTGGAAGCTCTAGCTCTAACCTCGTCTTACTACGATGAGCTCGATAATGTAAGTCACTCTAATTCTGGTTTTAGAAGTTAAGCCAGTGTAAAAGCATGAACTTAGGATGCTTATAAATAGTCTTAGAACAACCATTGATTCTAACTAACTTCAAATGAGTTTCTTCAATTGCACGTAAACTTATAACTCTCGTTTACACTTGTCTACTATGTTTTGATGCTCATCACTTGCAAAACTACGTATACACTTTGTTTGCACTTGTTCTTCAATTGTAAGCTTATAACTCTCGTTTACACTTGTCTACTATGTTTTGATGCTCATCACTTGCAAAACTACGTATACACTTTGTATGCACTTGTTGCTCGATTGCTTATGGACACATCGCCTGCTGCATGCCATTTACTACTCAGTAAATGCTAATGAATTATCAAATGGAATAGCATGTGTGGAACATCTTGTTGAACAACTTGTGGACTATCTTATGAAATATCTTGTGAAATATCGTGTGGAATACCTTGTGGAACATCTCGTGGAACATCCTGTAAGGAACACGTGCTAGATTCACATGACACATCACTGGGGTTTGGGATAACTCATAGTTTGAGAGAGTACGGGAGTGACTGGAGTTCAATCTACATGTCTAGTTGCCTGGGTTTTCGGCATCATGTCTAGCTGCCTGTGTTTCGGCAAACAAAAATATGATGCCCGTGTCAGTATCCTGCTAGCTGCCTGTGTTTTCGGCATTCGTCTGGGTCGCACGCAGGCAAGAGATGAACTCAATGGTCACATATTGTACTCTTCGACTTGAGTCACATAGTTCTAGTGTAGCTTGCACGATCACTTTTACTTTACGCATTACAGTCACCTTTACTTTACGCATTCCATGCACGTTACTTACTACACTTGTGCAGTCACAGTACTTTACTTGTCGTGCTTTAACTACAGCAGTAGAATGTTTCACTTGCTTAGCCTGCTTTACACTTGCACTACCACAGTACAGCTTATTCTCTTAGTTCAGTCCACCATTACTACTCAGTTGTGTACAGTTGATTCTCAATACTTTACTTTTTGGTCAGGTTTGCTTGTACGTAGTTACTTTTCTCATACTTGTGCACTGCTTCTTTTCTATATTTAGAATTTTTATGACTTACCTACGGTTCCATCTCCGTGGCACTACAGACGACGTACATATGGAGGTAGATGCTCTTGAGTTGATAGCGCCAGAGTTCGAACCTGAGACCGCAGCTTTCAGAGCTATTTGCACTTATGTACTTCTTTTCTTTCAAGTATATTTGTTGAAACATTTTGTACAGTATGGAATGTAATAATTGGACACTATTTGGGTATTTTGTACATCTCTGCATCGTGGCTATTTTGGTTTCACTGGTTAACTGCAGGACCTGTGCAAATTTCAAATAAGTAACGGGCCCCGGGAGCGGGTCGTTATTGGTTTGTTGGCCCACGCAGGTCTACGCTAACTACCTCGTGAATAAAATATCAATATCAGGGTGTACGGTATAAAATACTCAAATTGAACTCTCAAGTACAGGACGTCTCGAGTGTTCACATGTATTGGATATACGGGTGAAGTGTTCTTATTACCCAGCTTCTTTGATCTTTCTTGATTCCCATCATCTTCCTTTGAACTCTTAACCCTTGTCTAGGAACTGGTGTTCCATTCTTTGGAGTTCCTTTTGCTAATAACCTCCTTCGTTGATAATCCAAGTTATATTCGGTACGAATGAAACCGTATAGTTGATAAAGACTTAATAAAAAGTCATTAACAAAACCTAAAATTTTGAATTTTTAGGATTCAACTAGTTGATAGGATTAATTAGTTGTTAATAAAAGCCTTTTTGTTAATGGTACGCATATAAATGATAAGCTTCCTTCAATGGACCATGATCCGGTCAATGTGCTTGGCTAAGTTTGTTGGATCACCTTAGCTAGACTGGGGGTAAGTGATCCTGGCTTAGTCACTTCTCTGACCGTGTCCGCTGGACCGTAAGGACGTGAATCATGATTGTGTAACACCATCGATCTTCAACACTATCACCATTCCTTCAGTTAATGATGGCCACTCGATTGTCCTTCGTAGTCTTGGAGTATTTACGGTTGTGCATAGCTCACCCATAATCTAGCTATGTCTATTTTAAGGAGGGTAGCATCCGAAGTTCGAGTTCAACAACGGGAGCAAATCAGAAGGACCAATGAAGATCAGACCAGACTTATGGAGGCAGTGACGACTGCGATGGAAGTTGAACCGAGGAAGCTGAAGTGATCCGGGAACTCATGGACGTATTTCCTAATGATATCCTAGGATTAGTTTGGATCACGTCCTCGAGTTTTTATTTGATCTAGTATCGAACGCACCTTATGCACAACGCCATCTGAGCTTTAAGGCTCGGTTGGATGATTTGTTGCGAGATGATGGATGCGACCTAGCATTGGAGTGCACTTGGAAGAATGGATCTTGGCGCAAGAATATCGACTAATGATCGTTGAATGAGAAGATTGTGAAGTGCAAACATCATATTCCTCGCACTGGTTATATTATAGGATCAAGCCAAGTTGGAGGAGAAGATAGTACCAGTTGAAGGACGATATGTCGATGACTGCTATGAATACTTGAAAATGTCATTGGTGTGGACAACCCACCACTGGTATTCACGAGTCTCGCGAACCAAGTATTCCACGAGCGTTCGGATATATTCGTGGTAGTCCTCTTCTACGACGTCTTCGAAGGATGCTCAGAAGCATGCCAAGCATCGAGGATGGTTTGGGACAAACCAAACTGAGACATGCAAGCGTGAGCAGTTACTTCGTCTTCGTCTTTCTTGAACTCGTGTTCTTCTATCCACTGCTTTCATCTTATACCTGATTTCCCATGGGTTGAATCTTTTCCCACCTACCATCTTCCCCCCTCCCCCCCTTATTTCTTTTGTCCTCATCCTTCCTTTGAGCCTCGGTCCCACCTAGCCTAGCCTACCCTGACCTATCCACGACTTCGACGCCCCTTTTTAAAACCCCTCCTCCCTTCCATCACCAACCCATCTCGTGGCTTTGTAGGGAATTTGCGGTCCCTTAGGGCACAAAAACTCTAGTCCCGTCCTAAGTCGGACGGAACATAGACACAAAAAAAACATTTGCAGCGGAAGAAAAACTATGTTAACTAATTAACATGCAGTTAAAAACAATTTTTAACTTAGCCCTAAGGTCCAAGACCCTATGCCAAGATCTATGCCGACTTGGGATGGATCTGACCATCCCAAGAAGTATCTAGCCTACTGCGATTAAACTAAACTAATGCTAATAAAATACTTTAACCACATACCCGGAATCTCAGCCCTGGGGCAGGCGAGATGTTCCGCGCCGTCTTCCGAGCTGCTCTCGTCCCACGCCGAGCCGCTCCTTGAACCGCTCCCGAACCGCTCCTCGAACCGTTCTGCATCCCGAGGTGATCAATCCTCATGCCGCCGAGCCAACCACGCGCCAAAGAAAGTTTCACGCGAGTGAAACCTCCGCCTAGATTTCGGATCCAGAATCCGAACTCCTTCGTGGCTTTGCTAGAGCCCTCAGGAGTAAGGCAGAAATTTAGGGAGAATAGAAATATTAATTTAAGCTTAGATCCGAGCGTGCTCCAACATTTACGAGAGCCGCTCAGATCTAGAGCTTGGGACGAGTTTTGAGAAAGGGGGGAGACCCCTATTTATATAGGCGGCGGACTCTCCCCTTTTCTCAAAATCCGATGTGGGACTAAATAATGAGTTAATTAAAATCAAGTTAGTTTGCACTTCACAAAGTGCAAACTTCCGTGAATTTTAACTCACTCACCGTAGAGCTTCAAGATTGATACAACCTATCAATACGACAAGAGTTCAACGGTGAACGCATAGGCAAAAACCGTTCGTCAATCGGAGTTCGTTTGACCCTCCAATTGAGTGTCCAAAGATCAGCCCTAGGCTAGTTCTTCGCAAAAACTGAGCCGTCATTTGATTCTGCACACTTAGGGTTCAAAACCCTAGAGGTGGGGCCCATGGGTGGGCCCCACGCATCCAGCGCGCGCCAGAAAATGCCTGGGCAGAGCCCAGGTCGCGCCTGGGCTCGCCCAGCCGCGTGGGCGAGCCCAGGTCCACGCCTGGGCTCCCCAGGCAGCCTGGGCGAGCCCAGGCCCGTGCCTGGGCTCTGCCCAGGCGCTGGGCAGAGCCCAGGCGGCCTGGGCTTAGCCCAGGCTTGCGCCTGGGCTTGCCCAGGCCGAGCCTGGGCTTAGCCCAGGCAGCCTGTTCTGCCTTGCATTTACTGGGCCTGGCCTGGTCTGATCCTTTGGGCTGTTTTGGCTCTAACTTGAACATTTGGTGTCCGATTTGGACGCCGTTCGAACCTGGGTCTAGACCGGGACATTCCCGTCTTACCCGTGAACTTTTCCTTGCATTTATATTATTAAATATTGTATTAAACAATTTAATACACATTTAATCGCTTTTGCATCAAATGCAAAATAGTCCCTATCTAAGCTTAAATTACCATATTGCATCAAATGCAATTATTTCATCCCTTGCATCAAAAATGCAATTATTCTCCCTAACTAATTTCTACCTATTACTAGACGAAGCGTTGCACTCTGTGTGAGACCCTACAGCCTGACTCTTACAACAGGTTGGGCTCGAAGCCCTATACGGCAGTGACCACTAGCAGTGGTTGCCGTCCCTGCTTCAGGAATCATCATTATGTGGTTGAATCATTGACATGAGTATTGTTGGGACCACCTGACTGTTTCCGTGATGAGTTCCGCAGTTATAGTCTCTTCGTCTAAATTGTGTCGTGTAGATCAAGTCTGGGGTACGGTCAAACTGTCAACCCCAATAACTTGACTCCAGTTAGTTTCGATCAATCTTTAGTCAATAAATGTTGGACTTCTTCCAACATACTCTGCGCAGAGTTTTTACTAAAGACCGAACTAACTCTACGACACTAACTCCCATTGACCGGGAGAGACGAATCCTCTCTTGGTCATTACTCGCCTCGTACGTTTCAAGTGACACCCAATCAAAAGACCTTTCGACAGGCATTGCCTCGAAGCTAGGTCAGTTGATATAAGTGGCACCGTTCACGCACAGGTCCGTCAAAATAACCTCAAGTCAAAAGACCAACTAGCCTATCATCACTCAGAGTTATCATTGACAGATTGGTCAATATAACCATATGATAACTCTATTGGATCGTTCAGTGAACTCATTCTAATGAGCACATGTGCCTCGTCTTCGACTTCGCCAAGTCAAGCGATCATGAGATCATCGCCACCGCTAAACGGTGAAGACTAAGACACAATGGTTTATCCGATGTTTCGATATCCTTGTCTCGAAACATCTACGACCACGAACCATTTTAGACTTATGCTACAGACGGTCAAACGTTTCTCCATGATCGAGATACTCATCTCGATACCCGTTTGACCTTGCATAAAGTCTCAGGACTTTACCTAAGTCGATATCTAATTATAAAATAACTTGGATAAATCATTACCAAACAGCTTACTGTTATTTCGAACAAGATGTTTGTGCTATTCACACAGGAATAAATGGCCTCGAGGGCATAATATTCCTACATCTCCCACTTGCACTCAGGCCCATTTATCTCGGTATCTTATACCGTTTTTACACATAAGTTTTCCCGACTTCATGTGGTAGAGCCTTCGTGAGTGGATCTGCTAAAACCGTCTACACTATAGACTTAAGGGGTTTCTATGTTTATGTTAGACCAACCATTTGAATCTCATTCAAATAATTCACTTGGTCTATCGGAATCTATAATACTTTATTTCCCTGGATCTTATCCAGTTCATCGTATCTTACGATAATAATTTCAAATTAGTTATTGGTCATTTCAAATGGTTCATATTCATTTCTGATAAATAATCAAACTCTTTGATTACTTAATCAAAGTATATGTTTCATCTCTTTGATGTCTCGCATGTAATTTACACGCTCCCACTGATCTTGAAAACTCTCTGGCTAATTCATACAAGTTGGTCCGTCTAAATCATATTTAGAAAAACGAACTTATAAGTGAATGCTCCAATTTTCGTGGTCAACATGAGCGTTTTACATCGAGCTTGGTCCGAGTAGATCTGTACACATCTGCTGGCGAGACGATTTCAACTAATCCGTTTTAAAGAAATTAGGATGAAAACCGTTCTCGTCCAACATGATTGTACTTCACTATTTTCTTTTCTGCACCAATATTTCAACTTAAAGATTTACTTGCAGAAAGTGAGGAAACATTTTCCTTGGGTACGTAAACTAAATTCTCAAATTTATTTACGCACACGGACCTATTCTAATTGCATCAAGTTTTAAATCGGAGTTACTACTCCGAATTTCATCCCGGAAGTTGACTAAGTCATCATTGGTTATGATGTCTTAACTCGACTTTTCGTCTTACGAAATTCGAGTAAATATACAACTTCCTCATGATTGATTTAATGAATATCTTATTGATAATGTTCTCATAGAACTTTATCAAAACCTAGGCATTACTATCTGGGACTTAACCCAGAGGGAGCACTTAACTCAGAGTCACTTACAATGGATCACACTAAATCTAATTAAGTGTGATTCATACCTTTTAACACACCGATGTGTTAACAGACTTGATCTGAGAGAAAATCACATTTTCTTTTAATTACACAAGGTTTTATTTAGCTAAGTATTTGACCATTCGGTCTAATCGAATCAGTTTAAATACTTTCGTCATTTCGTTCTTTATTTTATCAGACTTGCGTTTCATTAAGAACACGTGTCTTAGTAAAATATACGAATAACTTATTTCGTTAAAAATAGACTCGGGTACATCAGTATGTACGAGACTGAGTTCGACAACTCATTCTCCCACTGTCTTACAGATGGGTTTCGGCCTTTGTATCTAAGATGCTAAGACTCACAAGTGTCCATAGACATCATAATACCCCTCTTTATGTGACTTGTGAAGCTTAATCTCTTGATACAGCCTAGTCTAATTTTACCATATAAGTTTGCTACTATCTTGTGTATTTATATATTAACATTTAATATATATATATAGTTATTTACAAATTACTTAACACAAAACATTACTTCAGAAGCAATGTGACGACATTCGTCAAAATGTGTTAAACGTCTTTTGTATAACAATTTATTCTGAAATCGTGACATCAAAATATGTCACATTTTCATTTCCTCCTACTTATGCCTCTACTAATGATAAATTAAACTAACTTTCTCAATTGACTTTCCGAAGTGCCTTCTTCCTTTTCTAAATCACATTTAGATATCAACCTAAATAAATAGCTATGCAAGCAACTTATGTATCCAAACGCTTGAGCTTTGCAATCTTGAGTGTAGCTCAAGAAGTTGCTTGTCTCAAGATCCGGTTGGGATACATAGTCTTGCATCGCTCATGCACTCGTATTCGACTCAAACGGTTTGATCGAATTTTCGAACTTTGCGGATCAAAATTTTTTGTCCATACAACCTTGAGGGTAGCTCGACAAGTTGTAGGGAGAAACATACTTTGAATGTCCTATATGTTCAAGCTGCCTCATATAGAGACGAGTGACATGTAGCTTTAATTTATTTGTTGGACCCAGAACTTAATGAAATCATATTTCTTAAGTCTGTTCTTTAGAAGGTCATTTAATGTCAACGAGAATATAGTTTTAATTCTATCAATTAGAATTTAACTCGATATTCAATTAATCAACTTATTGACCAATTAACTTATTAAAATATTATATTTTAATTCCTACGGTAAACATAGTCTTGCCCTAGTTTTAGCATATGTTCAATATTAAATATAGGTAGATTGGATTTTATCTATCTATATCCTCCCACTATTTTTACGAACGTTTTAAAGCTTAATAACGAACGATTTAATCGAATTAAAAATTAATGGGTAAGAGTTCCAATCACCTTGAGTCTAAACAACCTTGAGTGTAGCTCAACAAGTTGATTGACTCTGCGATCGGAAGATGACTCTTCATCGATCATATCGGATATGACTCTCTTAATCGGTTTTTGCCCCTAGCCATTCGTGATCATGAGTGTGCTCATCCAAATCACAATGTCTAGTCTAGTCGGACCCTTGTTTTCGTGTCTAGCCTGACTTGCCCCGCAGCTCGGTGTATGCACGACACGTTGGTTTGGGTCAGGTCTTAGACTACATCAGGCAGACTACATCCTTAACTAAACTTGCGCTGCCGCTCGGTGTATTCACGACAACGTCGGTTTGGGTCAAGTCAAGATGTCATCTTATGTATTTAAGAAGTTGGTTTCTACAAGGTTGCCATGTCACAGCTTGAGTGTATCTCAACAACTGTAACACGGGCCCTATAGTTGCTAACCCCTAAAACAAGGAGGGCTACGGCTAATCTTGAAAAAGATCATTAACGTATTTGACTTAGATATAGTCCAGGGTGTCATACAATCATGATTCGCGACATTGCGGTCCAGCGGAACTCAGCCAGGGAATTGACTAAGCCAGGATCACTATCCCTTAAAGGGTGATCCAGAACTCTTAGCCAAGCACATTGACTGGATCATGGTCCATTGAATGAAGCTTGTCATTTTTGTATGTATGCCATAGACTAAACAGCTTTTATTAACAACTAATTAATCCTATCAACTAGTTGAATCCTTAAATTCAAAATTTTAGGATTTGTTTAATAACTTTTATTAAGTCCTTATCAACTATAAGGTTCACGTGCTATCCTAATCGTTATTAGGATTGTAATAAATTTTATTAACAACGCTAGAAGCGAAGTCCTTTAATGAAAATTAATTATAACAATTAGAATTGAAAATTCCTTTAAAGGACTACCCTAATCAGGAATTAGGTCTTAATATTGTTGTTAATGATTTATTAAAACATAGCATGTCATTAAAATTCAAGTAATAAATTTTAATCATTTTTAATGGCTAACCTAAAGGGTTGTCTTGTGTTATCAAATAAGGAACAAGATTAACAAGCCATTAAAATAAAGCTACACTAATTTTATCAACATAAAATGAAAGTGTATATCTATTTAACAATTAAATAAACTAAGTTTATCGCATAAACAATTTTTAGACTTTTAAAATCAGTTTTTAAAAATATCTTATAAATTTAAAGCATTACTTTTAAAAATTTTCTATGTTCAAAAATTTATCATATACAATTTTTAAACATCTAAAACATTTTAAACTTATCGCATAAATTTAAAGCCTTAAAATCAATTTTAAAATTTATCACATAAATTTAAAAACACCATTTTAAAATTTCCATGCTTAAAAAAATTTATCATATAAAAATTTTTAGGCATCCAAAATAAATTTAAACTTTTAAAGATTAGTTTTAAAATTATCACATAAATTTTAAAACGTCATTTTAAAAATTTTCATGTTCAAAAATATCAAAAAGAATTTTTGAACATCTAAAACACTTTTAAAATTTTATCTCATAACTTTAAAAACATTTGAAAAGCATTTAAAAGCATTAATTAGTTTAATGAAATCGCAGTACCTAGATCGACTACGCAAACCTAGGCTCCGATACCAATGTAGGGAATTTGCGGTCCCTTAGGGCACAAAAACTCTAGTCCCATCCTAAGTCGGACGGAACATAGACACAAAAAAAACATTTGCAGCGGAAGAAAAACTATGTTAACTAATTAACATGCAGTTAAAAACAATTTTTAACTTAGCCCTAAGGTCCAAGACCCTATGCCAAGATCTATGCCGACTTGGGATGGATCTGACCATCCCAAGAAGTATCTAGCCTACTGCGATTAAACTAAACTAATGCTAATAAAATACTTTAACCACATACCCGGAATCTCAGCCCTGGGGCAGGCGAGATGTTCCGCGCCGTCTTCCGAGCCGCTCCCGTCCCACGCCGAGCCGCTCCTTGAACCGCTCCCCGAACCGCTCCTCAAACCGTTCCACATCCCGAGGCGATCAATCCTCGTGCCGCCGAGCCAACCACGCGCCGAAGAAAGTTTCACGCGAGTGAAACCTCCGCCTAGATTTCGGATCCAGAATCCGAACTCCTTCGTGGCTTTGCTAGAGCCCTCAGGAGTAAGGCAGAAATTTAGGGAGAAGAGAAATATTAATTTAAGCTTAGATCCGAGCGTGCTCCAACATTTACGAGAGCCGCTCAGATCTAGAGCTTGGGATGAGTTTTGAGAAAGGGGGGAGACCCCTATTTATATAGGCGGCGGACTCTCCCCTTTTCTCAAAATCCGATGTGGGACTAAATAATGAGTTAATTAAAATCAAGTTAGTTTGCACTTCACAAAGTGCAAACTTCCGTGAATTTTAACTCACTCACCGTTGAGCTTCAAGATTGATACAACCTATCAATACAACAAGCGTTCAACGGTGAACGCATAGGAAAAAACCGTTCGTCAATCGGAGTTCGTTTGACCCTCCAATTGAGTGTCCAAAGATCAGCCCTAGGCTAGTTCTTCGCAAAAACTGAGCCGTCATTTGATTCTGCACACTTAGGGTTCAAAACCCTAGAGGTGGGGCCCATGGGTGGGCCCCACGCATCCAGCGCACGCCAGAAAATGCCTGGGCTCGCCCAGGCGGCCTGGGCGAGCCCAGGCCCACGCCTGGGCTCGCCCAGGCGGCCTGGGTGAGCCCAGGCCCGCGCATGGGCTCTGCCCAGGCGCTGGGCAGAGCCCAGGCGGCCTGGGCTTAGCCCAGGCCGAGCCTGGGCTTAGCCCAGGCGGCCTGTGCTTAGCCCAGGCGGCCTGGGCTTAGCCCAGGCAGCGCCTGGGCTAGCCCAGGCAGCCTGTTCTGCCTTGCATTTACTGGGCCTGGCCTGGTCTGATCCTTTGGGCTGTTTTGGCTCTAACTTGAACATTTGGTGTCCGATTTGGACGCCGTTCGAACCTGGGTCTAGACCGGGACATTCCTGTCTTATCCGTGAACTTTTTCTTGCGTTTATATTATTAAATATTGTATTAAACAATTTAATACACATTTAATCGCTTTTGCATCAAATGCAAAATAGTCCCTATCTAAGCTTAAATTACCATATTGCATCAAATGCAATTATTTCATCCCTTGCATCAAAAATGCAATTATTCTCCCTAACTAATTTCTACCTATTACTAGACGAAGCGTTGCACTCTGTGTGAGACCCTACAGCCTGACCCTTACAACAGGTTGGGCTCGAAGCCCTATACGGCAGTGACCACTAGCAGTGGTTGCCGTCCCTGCTTCAGGAATCATCATTATGTGGTTGACTCATTGACATGAGTATTGTCGGGACCCCTGACTGTTTCCGTGATGAGTTCCGCAGTTATAGTCTCTTCGTCTAAATTGTGTCGTGTAGATCAAGTCTGGGGTACGGTCAAACTGTCAACCCCAATAACTTGACTCCAGTTAGTTTCGATCAATCTTTAGTCAATAAATGTTGGACTTCTTCCAACATACTCTGCGCAGAGTTTTTACTAAAGACCGAACTAACTCTACGACACTAACTCCCATTGACCGGGAGAGACGAATCCTCTCTTGGTCATTACTCGCCTCGTACGTTTCAAGTGACACCCAATCAAAAGACCTTTCGACAGGCATTGCCTCGAAGCTAGGTCAGTTGATATAAGTGGCACCGTTCACGCACAGGTCCGTCAAAATGACCTCAAGTCAAAAGACCAACTAGCCTATCATCACTCAGAGTTATCATTGACAGATTGGTCAATATAACCATATGATAACTCTATTGGATCGTTCAGTGAACTCATTCTAATGAGCACATGTGCCTCGTCTTCGACTTCGCCAAGTCAAGCGATCATGAGATCATCGCCACCGCTAAACGGTGGAGACTAAGACACAATGGTCTATCCGATGTTTCGATATCCTTGTCTCGAAACATCTACGACCACGAACCATTTTAGACTTATGCTACAGACGGTCAAACGTTTCTCCATGATCGAGATACTCATCTCGATACCCGTTTGACCTTGCATAAAGTCTCAGGACTTTACCTAAGTCGATATCTAATTATAAAATAACTTGGATAAATCATTACCAAACAGCTTACTGTTATTTCGAACAAGATGTTTGTGCTATTCACACAGGAATAAATGGCCTCGAGGGCATAATATTCCTACAGGCTTCCCCTTCGATGTGCCTCTTCCTTCGTGAGCCCAACCCCTCTCGCCTCAAGCTTCCCTGGCCTCACGCGAAGCTTCGCCATGCCACCCAATGTCGTAGAGCAGTCGCAGTCACCACACAACATGGATCGACAGCCACCGATGGCCCGCCAATAATTTTAGGGATTGTTGGGCTTAGCGACAACTGTAACGACTGGTTTTCATGTGATTGGATTATCTATATTAAAAATATATGCTTGGTGGATTTTCTCCTTGGATGTGATTTTTTCGTCTCCGTGGCTTTCGTTTTCATTCGTTTCATTGTAATTTCTTAGCTTCTTCCTTCGATCGTTGGGTTTGGAGTAAGTCATTCGTGACGAGCTTCAAATCGCTCATATTTTAGAGTTAAAGTGATCTTAGAAGCCATAGGAATCTTCCCGAAGCTCCGTGATTCAAATCGGCACTTTTAGTGCATCTTAGTTGGTTCGAGAAGGCGGACCAACCGACTAGAATTCAATCTAGTCGGTCAGGAACTCTTCTCAAATCGACTAGTTCTTTAAATCCACTGTACAGGAGTTACTGTTTACTCTTAGTCGGTCTAAGAACAACCACCGACCGACTAGATGTGAAACTAGTCGGTCAGAACTTTCTCTCAGACCGACTAGTTCCTTTGATTAATTTTACCTAAGCTACTGTTCCTTGTTAGTCGGTTCATGAACACTCACCGACCGACTAGATTCCAAACTAGTCGATCGACGGGCCTTCACAGACCGACTAATTCACTTCCCAGATTTTCCCCTTCTTTCGCTGTTTGATTCTAGTCGGTCACAGTTGGTCGACCGACCGACTAGTTACTAAACTAGTCTGTCAGTAACTCTTCTTTGACCGACTAATCAGTGTCGAAACCCTAATTTCTGGGCAGCCGCCAGCTCTTCCTATTTAAACCCCCCAAACCTTTTCTTTTCTTCTTTCATTTCTCCTGAGCATCCTTCTTCCCCAAATCACCATCCATCTTCCCCTAGCCTTCCTCCTTCATCAAGAGCCCTTCCCCCTCTCCATTTTGGCCGGCCACCACCTCTAGGTCGCCAGAAAACACCCAAAAATCCCATTTTCTCCAGATTTCTCCCCATTTCCAGATCTGAACCGTGGATCTCCGGATCTTTCTTCCGTTACCGTGCTTGCTCGGCATCGATCTTTCGCTTCTATACGGTAGGGTTCGATCCTTTGGTTTTCTCATAACTCTCCTTGTGATTTTATTGAAACCCTAATAATAAACTAGGTTGGATATTGTTCTAATGTTGTTTTGCTGTGGCAGTGATTTCATCTCCGTAGATAACATTTCGTGGCGTGCTTCGTTGATCGTCTTCCTTGGCGTGAGGCAAGTGAAACTTTCCACTTAGGGTTTAGGCCATGTTTTAGGCCATTTACTTGTTGTAGCGTAAAAGAGACTAGACGGTGAAATGATAGCCGCCTAGACGCCTATTTGATCTAGTTTGACAACAGAACTAGATCCGTCACCTGAAATGATCTAGCTTGACAACGAAGCTAGATCCAACCCTTTTAACTTGTTGTTCATGCATATTAAACTGCCATGTTTAATTCCTTATTTGTACGCCTTACTACATGACATGCCATCCATGTTGAATGTCGCATTCGTAGCACACGCTACAATACTTGTGTTTCCTGGCTCGTGTTCCAGAAGCGGGCCATGTGTTGGTTGATAGCCAATGCCCGATCCACTGTTTTCGGCTAGGCACCCACTTTTCGTGGACGTAGCCCTACGCCAAATACTTATGAATCGTGAACTAGAATACGAGCTCCTGTGCGGGGCAACCCTGGCTCATTTACTGAGCTCGTGTACAGGGACCCTGGCTCGTTTACATGTGGGTGGGGTAAGAGTTAAGCGGTCATTCAACTGGGAGTCTGCCCGATCAGCAACTGCAGTTGTAAGGCATAAACTCTGGGTTCTGAGATAGTTGTTAAGCGGCCACTCAGTGTGAATGTCCAACAGTTCAGCTGTAAGGCGTAAACATCTACAAATAACTTGAAAACATGACTAGTGAAAAGATTGAGACTGTTAGTAGCTTGGCTACTCTTGACATGCCGTGATAATTATTCTCTCGCACTTATTGTTACACCACGTCTTACTTGTGCACTCATACTAAAATTTCCATGTCATGCATGCTTTTAGAACTGCTAGTTTACTTTCCTTTCAGTTTCCTTGCCCAAGTCTTTTTAGACTTGCTGACATGTGCCCCTTTCTCTTTGGGTGTCGCATGTTAGTTTCCGAGCCAGAGATTGTTGTTGAGGGCGAAGAGTTCGTGGAGTTCGTGCCTGATCCTGTTGTTAGACGAGGAGTTTGAGACACCGGTGTTCTTTCTTAGGATCTCGCTGTTTCCTTTTGTTTTAGGATTCATGTTAGTTGTCGGTGCGTGGCACCTTTGTTGTACTTTGTACTTTTGTTGGCCATGTTTGGGCCCTTAGATTCTTTTCTCTTTAAGCCTGGTGGCTTTTTCTGTGATGTTGGAATTTATTATGATGGATGTTCTGAGAATGTCTTTTGTCTCATTTCCTTTATTATTATCTTTGTTTCGTATCGCGTTGCAAGGACCTGCAAATTTATTGTTGATTGACGCTTATCGGGCTTGGAGCTTGCAACTTCAAGTCTGAGCAGACCTTCTCACGCTTCGCCTCCACATTTTTGGGAAGCGGGGCGTGACAACAACCCTCTCTGCCACCCTCGCCGGTGTCGTGTGGTTCAAATATTGGGAAGTCGTTGTCTTTGGTGTTCTTTCGAGCTCCTTGTCCTTGGCCTTACCCCTGAAGGTGCCCCGCTTCGTTTCCTTCTTGGGTCCACTCCTTCGTGTTTGTTAGATCGTGAGTTATTGGTCGTTGAACTGTTTAAGGTTGATGGCGATAACAGCGGATGTCAACCATTGGTGTTGGAAAGGAGTATCATTGGGGAAGAGTATTGGCTTGCTATTGGCCTTAGGTGTTGAAGTTGGATGTCAGTCTTGTGCTTGGATTTGGGGGACAGTTTTGATGCTGGCTTCTTGTTGGATGTTATGGGAATTGCTGGAAGAAGTGGTCGCGATAATATTGGTGCTTGAAAGTTGGCCTTATATTTGTCTTTTGGTGTCGATCTGGATATTGGTTTGTAGTTTAGGTATCATGGGAGATGATATATATGATGTTCGGCTGGTTAAGGTATAACAGCACGAATGCATATGAATTAGTCATTACGTTTTTGTATACTATATTTATGACTTACTTGGTTAGGACCCAGTAGTCATCATTAGCATAAGTTGAAAATTTTAAACTTTATGATCTCCCTTCTTATGTGGTTTAAATAGCTTGCTACTGGCTTATCACCTCAAGTTCCAAGTTCGAACAGATGTTATCATAATAACTATCATTTTCATGTAACGCCATATCAACTTCTGGCTACATGAAAAGTCGAGATAATTATTATGATGATACTGGTCTCAGGACTAGTTACGGAAGCTATGGTAATGTCAATAGTATGTATTCATATATAACATCTCTTGTTTTCATGATGCTGTGATGTCGCATTATATTTCATGTTATTTACAACCTGATTACTATCTTTCCTATCATTTATTTGCTTGAGCTTCTTCATAACATCAATTATTTGTTTCAGAAAGGTCTTTTAAATTCCGAGGACGGAATTATTTTAAGGATGGTAGAATGTAACGGCATGTTTTCATCAACACAACTATTTACGTATTTGACCTATTTTCAATTTTTTTTAACTATTTTGTAATGGTTCGTCAAGAGTTTTATGATTTCAAAAATTTCTTATAAAAATAATTTGAAGTATCAAACTAGTTATGAAGTATTTTAGTAAGTTCGGATTTCATCAAATACCTCTAAATACTCTGATAAAAATTCATTTTCACTTATTACTATTTTGGCTTAATGAATTAATTTCTATACAAATATCATCAAAACGTTTTCAAACTTCAACGATATCATTATATGATAATTAAGGGCTCTCCACATTAATTTCATAATTTTCTGAAGTCAAATCAATAAAGAACCCGTAAACCTGCTTTCTAAGCGTTTTGGTCTAAAACTAGTACTCAGTAGCTCAAAACCTGAAATGGATTTCGTATTTACGATCCTCGTGACGATACGAACCCGTGGATATGTTTTCGTAATTTTTCGGACACGTTTTGTCTCAGGGGCAAAATCGTAATTTTCAATATTTTTGCTAATTACCTTTTTTTACTAGTTACATTGCTAATTAAATTTTAACATTAACCTACCCCCAACAATTTAAACGTGGATACACGTTTACAGACCCTAAGGCAGATTCTTTCCCCCTAATCCCAAAATTTCCACACTTAGTCTAAAAGCCAAATATAACCTATTTAATTTTTTTGACTAAGTATTAAATGCGTTAATCCTAATTACCTATAAATGCCCCCATAATCTCTTCCCTTCCTTCACAAACGAAGAGAAACCAAACCCCATGTCATAACTTTCTTTCACTTCCTCTCTCTTTCGTTCTCTCCCCAGTCTCATCTCTCTCGCTCAAACCCAAGCCCACGTCAGAGAGCTCCGTCAGCCACCCCCACCCTCTCACGCTCTCCTCCTCCCGCCGCCGGCGAACCGAAGCCCGCACTACCCGAAACCCTACACACGCACGCTCTCCCTCTCTCTCTCGACTTCACCCATGCCCAGCTCCTCATCTCACAGCTCGAGGCCGCCGGCGAGCCTCCAAACCCCTCAGCCTCCAGCTCCACCCCCTCCTTTCTCCTTCCTCCGGAGCTCCCCTCACCCGCACCACCATCCTCAGGCCCGTTGCGAGCTCTGCCTCGCCTTCGACGACCCGTAGCGCCCCACGGTGCTCTCGCCACTACTTCGTCCATGCCTCCGACCCCAGGCCACCCACCGCCGTTCGACATGCCTCTGTGAAGCCCCGCACCGCTCCCCTCAGCCTCCGGCGAGCTCGCTCCGCAGTCATCCGAGCTCCGACCCAAGCTTCGCCGCAGTGTCTGTGCCCTCGCCCTCACTCCGACGTCCTTGCTCCTCCGCCTCCCCCCACGACCCACGGCCACATGACGAACCCAGCAGCTCTAAATGCACCCCAGAGCTTCGCCCAGTGACCCACGCAACCGCCGCTCCGCTGCTTCACCGTCGCTGCGCCGCCGTGAAGGTCCCCCCCCCCCTCCGTGCACCCCCGCCCCCATCGCCGACGGTGAAGCCCCTGCATGCAACGAAGCGGTGAGGGTTAATAACATATGCATATTTAAAACGTATATACAAATACGAATTCGTATTTCCGTATTTTAAAAAATATTATATATGGGTCTAATGGTTTTTAATGCATAATTAATAATATAGGAGCCAGAAAAATGTGACACCATCTCCAGAAAATCAGAAATAATATTCTGAACCCAATGGCGCTAGTTTCAAGTCAATAAGATGCTTAGTTTTTTCACAATAAATTTTGAAGCCTAAAACTTAAATATGTTGTTTTCATTCATAAATCTGTAACATATTATTTTCACGTAAACTGATATGTGAGAAAAATATATGTTGTAGTACTCTTCGAGACAGTCGTTTTGACAGCTCATTTGAACCATTCCGATATGGATTGCACCTAGTAGAAATTATTGAATAATTACGTTACTAAATTAAAAATAGTTTTTAAATTATTTTTGGGCTTTTAAAAAGTATAAAAATTACCTGGAGTTTCTGAAAAATATTTCCTCATGTGGTAAAATTATTTTCATTATATCTAGCCTATATAAAAAATTAGAACGAGTTTCGACAACGTTTCAATCGATTATAAAATCAAAACGAACATGTTAAATAAATAGAAAAGGGTGTATTCATTAACCGACTATTTCTTATGTTTACAGGTACCAATTTTCGTGCATCAGCTTCCTTGGAATCTCTAGCTCTAATCTCGTCTTACTACGACGAGCTCGATAATATAAGTCACTCTAATTCTGGTTTTAGAAGTTAAGCCAGTGTAAAAGCATGAACTTAGGATGCTTATAAATAGTCTCAGAACAACCATTGATTCTAACTAACTTCAAATGAGTTTCTTCAATTGCACGTAAACTTATAACTCTCGTTTACACTTGTCTACCATGTTTTGATGCTCATCACTTGCAAAACTATGTATACACTTTGTATGCACTTGTTGCTCGATTGCTCATGAACACATCACCTGCTGCATGCCATTTACTACTTAGTAAATGCTAATGAATTATCAAATGGAATAGCATGTGTGGAACATCTTGTGGAACAACTTGTGGATTATCTTATGAAATATCTCGTGAAATATCTTGTGGAATACCTTGTGGAACATCTCGTGGAACATCCTGTAAGTAACACGCACTAGATTCCCATGACACATCACTGGGGTTTGGGGTAACTCATAGTTTGAGAGAGTGCAGGAGTGACTGGAGTTCTATCTACATGTTTAGTTGCCTGGATTTTCAGCATCATGTCTAGCTGCCTGTGTTTCGACAAACAAAAATATGTTGCCCGTGTCAGCATCATGTCTAGCTGCCTGTGTTTCGACAAACAAAAATATGTTGCCCGTGTCAGCATCATGTCTAGCTGCCGGTGTTTTTGGCATTCGTCTGGGTCACACCCAGGCAAGAGATGAACTCAATGGTCACATATTGTACTCTCCGACTTGAGTCACGTAGTTCTTGTAGGAGGATATATGCTCATAAGGCAATTTATCCTGAGTATACGTCTTGTTCATACTGTATATGGTACCTATTATGCTAAGTATAAAATCGGTTGTATAAATATACTTAGATAATATCCATAGACTTATCGTTAGGTCCTTACGTATCTAGATAAGATCCCGATTATGAGTAAGTAAGCGACCGAATAGAAACGTAAGTCTTAAACGGTTCGTGGTCATAGATGTGTCGAGAACTGGATATCAACACATCGGATAGACCACTGTGGCTTAGTCTTACCTTAGGGTAATGATGATCTCATAGTCATTCGACTTGGTGAAGTCGGAGACGAGACCCATGTGCTCATTGGAGAATGAGTTCACTGAACGACCAAATTAGAGTTATTAAATGGTTAACTTTAAATGAACTGTCTTTAATAACTCTAGGGTGATGATAGGTTGACTGGTCCTTATGACCTGAAGTCATTTGTACAAACCTGTGAGCGAACGGTGTTGCCTAGACCCATAATCTAGCTTCGAGGCTAGGCCTGCTGATAGATCTTAGGTTAGGTTGCACCTGAAGCTCTCGAGGCGAGTAGATGACTAAGATGGGATTCGTCACTTCTGTTAAAGGGAAGTTAGTGTTACAGGCTCAGTACGGTCTTTATGTTAATCCTCGGCCGGGGTACGTTGTAAGAAGTACAACATGTATACAACAAAGACCGCCGTATACTGACCAATGTTGTCTAATAGGGTTGACAGTAAACCATACCCTAGGCCGACAGGAACACAGTCTTGACGAAGGGACTATAGCTAACGGCATTCATCACTGACATAGCCAATGTAAACCCAATGATGCTTTTGTCAAAAGGTCAATCACGTTATGATGATTCTGAAACAGGGACAACAGCTACTGCTCGTAGTGACCGTCGTCTAGGGGTTCCGAGCCCCAATATGTAGTAAGATCAAGCTGTAGGGTCTCACACCGAGTAGCGTTCGTGTCTTAGTAATAGGAAGATTAATTAAGAGAGAATCATTTGATGATATTGAATAGTTGATATTCACAAGTCTAGTTGTGAAAATTAGTCGTAATAGCAATAGGGACAATGTTGCATTTGATGCAACCAAAGATTAAACGTGTTGTAAATTGGTTACGACAAATTTAGTAGGAACAAATATATTGGAAAGGATTACTTGGATGACGGGATCGTCCCGGTCTAAACACAGGATCAAACCGCGTCCAACTCGGAGCTCAAACGAGCCCAGAAACGCGAAAACAGTTCAAGGCAAGGTGGGTTAGACCCACTGGGCTAACAAGCCCATACCCAGAGGCAAAAACGGGCGCTGCCCACTGTGCAGCGGGCCGCGCCCACTGCAGACAGTAGGCCAGCACGCCTCTGTTGCCTTGGGCGGGCGCGCCCGCAACTTAAGTTAATTTTTGGGTTTTTTGAAACCCCAAATGACGGCTACGAAAAGTTGATTTTTGCCCGACTTTGGGCAATTGTTTGAAAGGTCAAACGAAGTCGAAATTCGTCGCCGTCGGTTCCTACGCGTTCACCATTCGAAGCACTTCGGATTGATTGCTTGTTTGGTGTCTAAACTTTAATGAGCGAAGAGAATTAATCAGTTAAAGTTTGCTTTTATGAAAAACTCACTTAAACTACAAATTAAGCTAAATTGGCTTAATTAATTTTTCCTCTCATTTGCAAAAGTCTCACATTGCTCACAACGAAAGAGTGAGTGCTGACTCCCTATATAAATAGGGGTGCACTCTCTTCATTGAAAAACACACCAAGTCCTCGATCGAGTAGCTCCCGACTTTTAGAGCAAGCTCGATCGGTGACTAAACTATTCTCTCTCTCTCTCTCTCTCTCTCTCTCTCTCTCTCTCTCTCTCTCTCTCTCTCTCTCTCTTCCTATTCTCCGGAGTAGTCCTAGCAAGACTACAAAGGGGGTTTGGATTTGGATCCAGACGTCTAAGACGCGGATTCTACTCAAGTGAAACTTTCTACCGCGTGTGATCTGCTCGGAGACGAAAGTCGGCTCGGACGTATCGGTTCGAGGGTGCGAGGCGGCTCAGGCGGATCGAGTCAAAGCGGCTCGACTACGAGGAGCATCAGAAGACGGTGCGGTACATCTTGCCTGCTCCAGGGCCAAGATTCCGGGTATGTGGTTAAGTAATTTTAGTGTAGATTTAATTTTGTCGCTTTAGTATAGATCTTTCTTGTGGTGGTCAGATCCACCCCAAGTCAGCAAGATCGGGCTAGGTTCTGGCTCCCTTAAAGCCTAGCTAATTGTTTATCTAGCTTAAAAGGTTTTGTATTTGTTTTTTCCGCTGCGTTTTTAAGCCCCTGTGGTCCGTCCGACTTAGGACGGATACAGACCCGAGCTCTGAGGGTACGCCAAAACCCCAACAGTGGTATCAGAGCCATGATTATTCTTTTGATCTATTTAAGCGGTGTCTTTTAAATCTTTAAAATTACTTAATTTTAAACATACGAACTATTTTAGCTTTATGTTAAAATTAGTTTAAAATTGTTTTGTGTTTTAAAAATTGTTTTTGCAACACGAAAACTTTTTTGGGGACAATTTAATTTTATGCGATAAATTTTAAATGTGTCTCTAATGTTTAAATGCTTTATAAAAGTTTTTTATGAGATATAATATTTTTCCGAGTATTTAAATGTTTATGTAACTTTAAGGAATATTTTATCTTGGAAATTTAATTTTCTTAAATTACATAAATGTTAGAAATTTTTTTTAAACTTTATTTGAAAGCTTTTAAATCAATTTCTAATGATTTTAAAAGTTTTTTAAAATTGATTTAGTGGATATGTAAATTATAGAAATATTTTATTTTCATAAGATGAAAAGATAAATTAGTTTCTTTTAAATTACATATATGTTTCTAGATTATTTATGCAATATTTTAATCCTAGAAAGGATTGATTAAAATTTTAAAGCCTAGGTTTTAAAATTATTTGATAATTTTATGATACCTAATTTTATGTGATAAAATGTTTTGAAGCTTTAAATTTGGATCTTTAAATTTAATTGTTAAATTTTACATTTGTGTGTTTCTATTATGTAGATAATTTTAACTTGCATGTCACTGAATGAAACTTTTATTTATGCGGATAAATTAGTAGTTTCATTTTCTTTTAATGGGCATGTTGAATAATGTATTCATGAACCTTATTAGGTTAGCCATTAAATGCTTAAAATTTTATGAGATGAAATTTTAATAAATTAGTGACATGTTTGGTTTTATAAACAAAAAATAACATCAAAACCTAATACCAGATTAGGGTAGTCCCTTTGATTGTCAATCATTTCATTAAATTGTTTAATTGATGATTTTCATAAAAGACTAATGTTGAAACATGTTGTAATTGTTTTATAAAATCCTAATTAGATTGGGGTAGCACGTTGAACGATGAACCTTATAGTTGATAAGGACTTAATAAAAATTGTTCAACCAATCCATAAAATTTCGAATTTTAGGATCCACTAGTTGATAAGGATTAACTAGTTTTCTTAATTAAAAGCCATTTCGTTGTTTGGACGAACATAAAATTGATGAAAACTCCTTCAATGGATCATGATGTCGGTCAATGTGCTTGGCTAAGTTTGTTGGACCAACCTAGCTAGACTAGGTACTAAGTGGTCCTGGCTTAGTCAATTCCCTGGCCGCGTCCGCTGGACCGCAAGGAGTCGATTCATGACTGTGTAAGTCCATCGACTATACCTAAGTCAAATACGATAATAATCTTGTTCAAGATAAATCGTAGCCCTCCTTGTTTTAGGAGTTGGCAATTGTAAGAAACCTGTTACGGTTGTTAAGCTACACTCAAACCGTGACATGTCAATCTTATAGAAACCGATTTCTTGATTTACATCCTGACCTGACTAAAACCGTTGTCTCATCCACCGAGCATCGGCATAAGTCTAACCAAGAATGTAGTCTAAGTCCTGACCCAAACCGACATGTCGTGCATACACCGAGCGGCGGGGCAAGTCAGGTTAGACACGAAAACAAGGGTCCGACTAGGCTAGCCATTGTGATCTGGATGAGCACGCTCATGATCACAAATGACTAAGGGTAAAATCGATATGGAATCATAATTAATATGATTGACGACGAGTTCGTCTACCGACTGTAGAGTCGGACAACTTGTTGAGACACACTCAAGGTTGTCAGACTCAGGGTAATCGGATCCCTCTCTCACAAATGTTATTATATAATAAATTGTTTATTATTATGGCTTTAATAAATTTAGTCGGAGAATATAATTTTATTAAAACCATTAAAACTATACTACGAACATACACTGACTAAAGTATCTATAAAAATGCAGAATGGATTCGGGTCTTAGATATATGGTTGAGAAGAACGTGCTCGATGGAACGAACTACAAAGACTGGCTTAGAAACATTAAGTTGGTCCTTTCCTTAGCCGGGATTGGATACGTATTGTTCGAGGACGCTCCGGAGAAGCCCGATGAAGATTCGACCTTCGAGGAAAAAGAAGCCTATAAGCTATACCAGAGGGATGCAGAGAAGGCCAGGTACCTTACTCTGGCTTCGATGAGTAACGAGCTGCAGAGGAAGCATGAACATATGGATGTTCAAAGTATGCTTCTTAAAGCACAAGAGTTATACGGCAAGCGATCTCGAACTGCCAAGTTCGAAGCCACCAGCAACCTCTGGGGCACAAAGATGGAGGCAGGGCCCGTACAGGATCATGTTATCAAGATGATCGGGTACGTAGAGGACGCCGCCCAGTTAGGATTTGTCCTGGACAATGAGATGTCCGTGGACATTATCCTGAAGTCTTTAACTCCTGAGTTTAAGCCTTTCATCACTGGTTTTATAATGAACAGTCTTGAAACGGATCTTCCTGGTCTCCTCAATATGCTTAGGAAATTTGAGGAGATTTAGAAGAAGCCGACTGCATTGGTTGTTGGCTCTGCTTCTTCCGACCAGCCGAAAGGCAAGGGTAAGAAGAGGCAGGTCCAGCAACCTGCAAAGGCAAAAAGGGAAGAAAAAGACTAAAGGGGCCCCGTCAAAATCTGAGTGCTTCCATTGCCATAAGATTGGCCACTGGAAGAGGAACTGTAAGATCTATCTTACAGAGAAGAAGAAGGGGCATACTGATGCCTCTACCTCAGGTACAACAAATTAAATTCATTGAAGAGTAATTATTTCCAATCCTAAGTATGAGATACTGAGACATTTGTGTAATGTATACAGGTGGCTGACATGAAGGAAGATTGGGAGAAGTGTGGAGGACGGTCGGCAATCTGAGCAATCGTTGCTGCTGGGGCCGTTCAACGACTTCGAGAGACATGATCGAGAAGGATATGATACTAAGTTTTAGTTGAATAAAATGTATCATTCTTCCAAGTGAAAACAATGATTGAGTGTTCTACACTCAAATTTTATTGGATAAACAAATTACGATTCATCTTAATGAATCCGTTGTTTTAATGAATGTCTCGGAAATTGCGTTTTCTGTTGAAATTAAATTTGATTGAGATTGGCTTAAATTTTCTGTGATTGTGGCTTTCTGAGTTGATTGCGAAAATTCTCGAATGATGATGCGAAGCTTCGAAAAATGTTGTTTTTGGAGTTGACTTAATGTTATAGTCAATCGGTAGTTAAGTATAGGTTCCAGGGGCGTATTAATTGTGTGCGATCACAATTATACGCATATTAAGATTAATTCTTAATAAATTGTATTTAATTATTAAAGAGTTAATATTAAATGTGGTTAAGGGAAAAGTACAGTGTAGGACATTTGATTGAGTGAGTCAAATGCCAAGATTCCTTAAACCGATCTTGACTTGACTCATTCGTCAAATCGAACCCGACACAAGTACATTCCATCTAAAGCACTTACCAAATGGTTATATATATAAATCTAAATTTGATTTAGATATTATGTTGAAGTATTTAACCAGGTAATTCTTAAAGTCAGTGGGAGCCAGCTCGTATACTTAGTTCCAGTTTTTCGGACTAAGTAAAAAGGATTTCCAACTTATAAATCATCTATATAAAACATTGAATCAAAATTGTTTTGATTTAATCGTATATATAGAGACTCAGGGTGTCATGTATGTACTTGACATATTGACACAAGAATAGTGGAATGAGCTGAGACTGACTTATAAATTATAATGTTAGACCCTACATCTAGGTTGTATTAGCTAAATTGTTAGCTATACAAAGACATGAAAAATTGATCCAGATCATTTTTCTAAAGGATCAACCCTGTGTGATCAAGAGATGTATTAATTAATCCATCAAAAATTCATTGTAGATACTCGTTAGTAAAACCACTCTTAGGTTTGTCATATAAATGTCAAAGTGACTGATATGCTACGACGGTATAAGATACCGAGATAAATAGCCTAAGTGTAAGTGGGAGATGTAGGAGGATATATGCCCATAAGGCAATTTATCCTGAGTATACGTCTTGTTCATACTGTATATGGTGCCTATTATGCTAAGTATAAAATCGTTCGTATTAATATACTTAGATAATGTCCATAGACTTATAGTTAGGTCCTTGCATATCTAGATAAGATCTCGATTATGAGTAAGTAAGCGACGAATAGAAACGTAAGTCTTAAACGGTTCGTGGTCATAGATGTGTCGAGAACTGGATATCAACACATCGGATAGACCACTATGTCTTAGTCTTACCTTAGGGTAATGATGATCTCATAGTCATTTGACTTGGTGAAGTCGGAGACGAGACACATATGCTCATTGGAGAATGAGTTCACTGAACGACCAAATTAGAGTTATTAAATGGTTAAATTTAAATGAACTGTCTTTAATAACTCTAGGGTGATGATAGGTTGACTGGTCCTTATGACCTGAAGTCATTTGTACAAACCTGTGAGCGAACGGTGTTGCCTAGACCCATGATCTAGCTTTGAGGCTAGGCCTGCTGAAAGATCTTAGGTTGGGTTGCACCTGAAGCTCTCGAGGTGAGTAGATGACTAAGATGGGATTCGTCACTTCCGTTAAAGGGAAGTTAGTGTTACAGGCTCAGTACGGTCTTTGTGTTAATCCTCGGCCGGGGTACGTTGTAAGAAGTACAACGTGTATACAACAAAGACCGCCGTATACTGACCAATGTTGTCTAATAGGGTTGACAGTAAACCATACCCTAGGCCGACAGGAACACAGTCTTGACGAAGGGACTATAGCTAACGGCATTCATCACTGACACAGCCAATGTAAACCCAATGATGCTTTTGTTAAAGGGTCGATCACGTTATGATGATTCTAAAACAGGGACAACAACTACTGCTCGTAGTGATCGTCGTCTAGGGGTTCCAAGCCCCAACCTGTAGTTAGGTTAGGCTGTAGGGTCTCACACCGAGTAGCGTTCGTGTCTTAGTAATAGGAAGATTAATTGAGAGAGAATCATTTGATGATATTGAATAGTTGATATTCACAAGTCTAGTTGTGAAAATTAGTCGTAATAGCAATAGGGACAATGTTGCATTTGATGCAACCAAAGATTAAACGTGTTGTAAATTAGTTACGACAAATTTAGTAGGAACAAATATATTGAAAAGGGTTACCTGGATGATGGGATAGTCTCGGTCTAAACACAGGATCAAACCGCGTCCAACTCGGAGCTCAAACGAGCCCAGAAACGCGAAAACAGTTCAAGGCAAGGTGGGTTAGACCCACTGGGCTAACAAGGCCATACCCAGAGGCAAAAACGGGCACGGCCCACTGGCCGCAGCGGGCTCACGCCCGCTGCACAGCGGGCGCAGCCCGCTGCAACAGCGGGCTTGGCCCGCCGTCTGCAACGGGCGCAGCCCGCTGCCCAGCGGGCGGGCGGCCCGCCTCTATTTGCCTTGGGCGGGCGCACCCGCTAAGCTTAGCGGGCGCGTTAGCGGGCGCGCCCGCAACTTAAGTTAATTTTTGGGTTTTTTGAAACCCCAAATGACGGCTACAAAAAGTTGATTTTTGCCCGACTTTGGGCAATTGTTTGAAAGGTCAAACGAAGTCGAAATTCGTCGCCGTCGGTTCCTACGCGTTCACCATTCGAAGCACTTCGGATTGATAGCTTGTTTGGTGTCTAAACTTTAATGAGCGAAGAGAATTAATGAGTTAAAGTTTGCTCTTATGAAAAGCTCACTTAAACTACAAATTAAGCTAAATTGGCTTAATTGATTTTTTCTCTCATTTGCAAAAGTCCCACATTGCTCACAACGAAAGAGTGAGTGTCGACTCCCTATATAAATAGGGGTGCACTCTTTTCGTTGAAAAACACACCAAGTCCTCGATCGAGTAGCTCCCGACTTTTACAGCAAGCTCGATCGGCGACTAAACTATTCTCTCTCTCTCTCTCTCTTCCTATTCTCCAGAGTAGTCCTAGCAAGACTACAAAGGGGGTTTGGATTTGGATCCAGACGTCTAAGACGCGGATTCTACTCAAGTGAAACTTTCTACCGCGTGTGATCGGCTCGGAGGCGAAAGTCGGCATGGGCGTATCGGTTCGAGGGTGCGCGGCGGCTCAGGCGGATCGAGTCAAAGTGGCTCGACTACGAGGAGCATCAGAAGACGGTGCGGTACATATTGCCTGCTCCAGGGCCAAGATTCCAGGTATGTGGTTAAGTAATTTTAGTGTAGATTTAATTTTGTCGCTTTAGTATAGATCTTTCTTGTGGTGGTCAGATCCACCCCAAGTCAGCAAGATCGGGATAGGTTCTGGCTCCCTTAGAGCCTAGCTAAATTGTTTAGCTAGCTTAAAAAGTTTTGTATTTGTTTTTTCCGCTGCGTTTTTATGCCCTTGTGGTCCGTCCGACTTAGGATAGATACAGACCCGAGCTCTGAGGGTCCGCCAAAACCCCAACAGTTCTAGTGTAGCTTGCACGATCACTTTTACTTTACGCATTACAGTCACCTTTACTTTACGCATTCCATGCACGTTACTTACTACACTTGTGCAGTCACAGTACTTTACTTGTCGTGCTTTAGCTACAGCAGTAGTATGTTTCACTTGCTTAGCCTGTTTTACATATGCACGACCACAGTACAGCTTGTTCTCTTAGTTCAGTCTACCATTACTACTCAGCTGTGTACAATTGATGCTCAGTACTTTACTTTTTGGTCAGGTTTACTTGTACGTAGTTACTTTTGTCATACTTGTGCATTGCTTCTTTTCTATATTTAGAATTGTTATGACTTACCTACGGTTCCATCTCCGTGGCACCGCAAACGGCGTACATATGGAGGTAGATGCTCTTGAGTTGATAGCGCCAGAGTTCGACCCTGAGACCGCAGCTTTCAGAGGTATTTGCACTTATGTACTTCTTTTCTTTCATGTATATTTGTTGGAACATTTTGTACGGTATGGATTGTAATAATTGGACACTATTTGGGTATTTTGTAACCTCTGCATCGTGGCTATTTTGGTTTCATTGGTTAACTGCAGGACCTGCGTAAATATCAAATAAGTAACAGGAACTGTGAGCGGGTCGTTACATGGTTGGTTCAAGATCTTCCGTCTTCAGGCCGGTTGTCACAAGGATGTAGGGGATGACTGAACGAAGCTAGAAGCATTCTCTGATAGCTTCGTGGATCGCAATGAGTTCAGAGTGGTTGGATGAGGTTGTTGTTGATGTCTGCTTCACAGACCTCTATGAGATGGCTATTCCACCGTAGGTGAATACGAAGCCGGTCTGGGACTTTGCGGTGTGAGGGTTAGACATATATCCTGCATCTACATAACCAACTAAGTTGGAGGATGCGCCTTTCTTGAAGTATAGTCCCAGGTCAACTGACCCTTGGAGGTAGTACAGAAAGTGTTTTACTCCGTTCCGGTGGCGCTTTGAGGGCACTGAACTGTATCTGGCTAGTAAATTAAATACGAACACTATATCGGGACGCGTGCAGTTTGTCAGATAAAGGAGTGCTCCAATTGTACTCAGGTAGGGTACTTCGGGACCCAGTGTTTCCTCCCTCTCTTCTAGCAGCCGGAAGGGGTCCGTATTTACATCCAATGATCTGACGAACATTGGTGTACTAAGCGGATGACATTTGTCCATAATGAAGTTTTTCAGCAACTTCCTTGTGTAGGTGAATTGATGCAACAGGATTCCTCCGTTGAGGTGTTTGATTTGTAAGCCTAGGCAGAACTTTGTTTTGCCAAAGTATTTCATCTCAAAAGCCTGTGTAAGTCTCTTGGATATCTCAGCTATCTTTTCAAGAGATCCGATGAGGTTTAAGTCGTCTACGTAGACGCCAATAATTATGAATCCTGTTCCCTTTGCTCTTATAAAGATGCAAGGGCAGACTTCATTAGTTGTGAATCCTTGTTGCACCAGGAATTCACTGAGTCTGTTATACCACATTCTCCCCGACTGTTTTAGACCATACAGTGATCTTTGGAGTTTGACAGAGTAGACGTCCCGAGGTCTTTCTGTCATTTTCGTCGGTAGTTTATAGCCGTCCGAAAGTCTCATATAGATATCCTTATTTATATTGCCATATATGTATGCAGTCATAACGTCTATGAGCTACATATCCAGGCCTTCCGTAGTAGTTAGGCTAATAATGAATTGAAAAGTGATCGCATCTATGACCAGAGAATTTGTATCATCATAGTCTATTCCTGGTCATTGGAAAAAACCTTGTGCAACAAGGCGCGTATTGTAGCATATGATCTCATTGATTTCATTCCTTTTTCTTACGAATACCCATTTATATCCCACAGGTTTAACACCCTTCGGTGTTAGGACTACAGGTCCAAAAACTTTGCATTTTGAGAGTGAGTCCAACTCTACTCCTATTGCCTCGTTCCACTTTGGCCAATCCTCTCTGCGTTTACATTCTGCTAGAGAGCGTGGATCGATTTCATCGTCATATTCAGTTAGGTGATTGGCAATAATGAATGCAAAGTTATCATCGATGATTGTGCTTTTTTGTCCAGTACCTCCCCAATACGTACTTAGTTTAATGATATTTCTCCTATATTTTCCTCTTCAGTGGTTTTTAAGAGCTCAGCGTCCTGTAGTGGTATCGTTAACATTTCTCCAAGAGTTTTCCTCTTTCGAAGGAATTTATCCTTAGAGCCTGGGGGTCGTCCTCTCTTTTGTTGAGGTACGGCCGCTTCTGCTGCAGGTGGATTGCATCCATCTTTGGGTATGTCAATCCTAGCTGGCATGTTTGCAGCAGGGATGTGTGATCTGAAAATCTTCTGGTTGTCAGTAAATTTGTCCGGTAAAATGTAAGCTGTATTCTGTATTTGGAGGATCTTCAGGATCTCATCTTCACATTGGTTTATACGCGGATCAAAATTGGATAAAGTTTTGGTATCCCATGAAATGGTCTTTGGAGCTTCCGGCTTCTCTGTTTTTATGCCTAGTTTGGGAAAGGTACTTTTGTCAAACTCACAATCTGCTAGACGTGCCTTAAAAGCGTCCCCCGTTAGTGGTTCCAGGTATCTAATGATCGATGGTGAATCAATCCTATGTAGATAGCCAGGCGACGTTGGGGACCCATCTTGGTCCTCTGCAGTTGTGCTATGGGGACATAAACTGCGCATCCGAATGTCCTAGAGTGAGAGATATCCGGCGGAGTTCCATATGCGAGTTGAATCGGAGAATAAGATTGACTACCTGACGGTCGTAGTCTTATTAGCGATGCAGCATGCAAGATAGCATGACCACATGCAGTCACAGACAACTAGGATTGCATCAACAATGGACGAGCAATCCATTGTAGTCTCTTTATAAGAGATTCAGCTAACCAGTTCTGGGTGTGAAAATGAGCTACAAGATGTTCAACTTCAATGCCAGTTGCTTGGCAGTAGTCTAGAAAGACTTGTGATGTGAATTCTCTAGCGTTATCCAGACCTAATTTCTTAATCTGCTTGTCTGGAAAATATGCCCGCAACTTAATGATTTTTGCCAGTAGCTTTGCGAAGGCTACGTTGCAGGTGGACATGAGGCATAGATACGACCATTTGGAAGATGCATCGATCAATACCATATAGTATCGAAATGGACCATTTGCAGGGTAATAAGGCCCGCAAATGTCTCCATGTATTCTCTCTTGGAAGCTGGGAGACTCTGAGTCCACCTTAACTGGAGATGGTCTCGTAATCAATTTCCCTTTGTGATAAGGGGGCAAGGAAATGCACCCTTTCGAAGTAGCTTCAGGCTCTTCGAGTTAATTCCACGGGATTGGGATATGATGCGGTGCATCATTGTCGATCCAAGGTATCCGAGTCTATTGTGTCAGAGTTGGAATTCTGGTTGATTCTTGCACTTCTTGTGCTCAATTGTGTTAGCTTCTATTGCTCGTATCTTTGTATTGTAGAGACCCGACGGGAGTCCCTCGAAACGCTCAACGATGGTTTTAGCACCGTTTTTAAAAGTCGTTACATACAAGAATTCTTTGTTTTGTTTGTTCACCGTTTCTAGGTGGTATCCGTTTAGACGGATATTTTTGAAACTTAGCAAGTTTCTATGTGAGCTTAGAGAGTGTTTCGGAGTGTTTTCTCACTACAATGCGTTGACCGTGGAGAACCCGGTCAACGTGGTCAAGGGACCCGCTTTGGGTCCCTCGGGGGCTTCGAATCGGTGCAGAAGGGGCGAGGGGAAGCCTCGGCCCTGGTTGAGACGCTCGGCCTCGGACAGACGCGCTCGGCCTCGGCTGGAAGGGGGATGAGGGGTAGCCTCAGTCGCCCGGGTAGATGCACGGCCGTCTGGTGGCGAGGGTGAGTCTCAGACCCGATTAGGACGCTCGGCCTCGGTAGGGCGTGCTCGGCCAAGGAAGGCTGAGGGTGAGGGGAAGCCTCACCGTCCGGTTGATCGAGTGGTCGGAGAGGGGCGAGGGGTAGCCTCGGCCCGTTGGTCTGTTGTTCACCTGCGTAGACGAGAACGCTCGTCAGGGGGGCCGGACCTTGGTTCCGGCCAAATCCCCTCCGATGCCTAAGTCAGATAGAGATCTGAGAAAGGAGGCCCGGCGGAGACGGTCCGACTCGTGAGGAGATCGTGACGGCGTCTCTCGGCGCGAGCGGGGGAGGAAGGAGATGAATTGGGGGAACGAGGTCATTGATGGAGTACCTTAGGTTTTGTTACCTCAGATGCCGTCCTTTTCTTCGTCGTCTTCCTGACCCTTTTGTAGAGCTCCCAGCGTGATTGGCTCTGGCCCATGTCCCACGCCCGCCATCGATCGTGCCCCATCCGTCCCCCCTCACCACCGCCCTCTCCGCCATGCCAGCACCTCCCCATTATCGCCATTTAGTGGTCGCGTGTCCGGGGGAGCGGTTTTCGCAGGAGTGGGCGAACGACCAACGGGTTATGGGGGCCGGGTCGGATCGACATTTCGAGAAGGTCCCTTGTAGGGCCTTTGCCGAATGGGCTTTCAGGATGCAGGTGGGCTCTTGGGCTCGTGCTTTATGGGTCTCGGTCAAATAGGCGTAACAATTGCCCCCATCGGTCGGGTTGATCGGCCTCGGCCGGTTCGGCTCGGCCGATGTGACCTCTGCCGATTTTGACAGGTTCTCCAGTCGATGCCGACTCATTTATTAGTCGTCATCATGAGTTAGCCTGTTCGATGTTTTTAAGGCGCGGGTTCCGAAGCGCCGTCGGCCTTCAGATGTTGCCACGTGTAGCGGCAAGCTTATCCCTGCCGCTCGCGGAGTCGTCTTAAGTGGAGAAGCCGAGGGATTCGTGGGCCGCCATCCCATCATCTTTCTTCTTTGCGCTGATCCCCCTTCTGTCTGAGCTTTCCCCCATGTCGTCTTCCTCTGCTACGGGCTCGGTTCGGTCGGAGCGCGACGCGGCTCCGGGTCTGGCAGGTGGCACTCCTTCGGCGATCAGTCAGCACGGGGATGATCTTTCAGGGGTTCCTTCTGAGGTCATGGCGTGGCCTTTATCGATCTGTGCCACCGCCATCGGGAGCATGCGCTCCTCCTACCTGCTCCCGCCCTACTCGGCTCGTGCCCCTGGGGCTGACGAGCGGATCTGCTCTCCTGGTCCCAATGAGGTCAGAATATATGAAAAGTGCTTCCACTTCGGGCTCCGTTTCCCGCTTCATCCTTTTATCGTTGAGTTCCTTCAGGCCCATAATGTGTGCTTGTGTCAATTCTGTCCCAACGCCGTCGGGATCCTCGTCGGGTTCGTTGTCGTCTGCATGCTGAAGGGTGTGGTGCCCTCTCTCCGCCTCTTTGCCCAGTTCTACCGCCTGAGCCTCCACCAATCGGGGGCGTGGATTTACATCAGCGCCCGCCCGAAGATGTCCCTGGTGCTGGGGTTGCCGAGTTCTCTGAAACGCTGGAAGGGGGAATACGTGTTCGTCACATTCCCCTCGAGCGTACACTTCCCGGCACGGTGGGTGGCGGCCGGTGCCGTTGTTCTCAATCTGGGTGAGCCGACGGTCGCTGAGCAGCAGACGGCGAGGGACATGTTGGCGATTCCTCCGAGGGAGCGCTCGATCGACTTCCTCTTTAGTGACTTTAATTTGCGTAAGACGGTGTGGCCCCTAGGTAAGCTGCTCCGTGCGTTCGCCCCTCGAGATCGTCCAGGTTCCGCTCTGTCTCTCATTTATCCTTTGAGTGCAGGTGGGTTCCCTCTCGGTCCTTCTCCCGCCAGCGCTCTCGTGCAGGCTTCAAACCCGGATCCGCGCAGAAGGGACCATGTGTTGGCGGTCCGGAAGAAGCAGCGGGTTGTAACCGTATCCGGAGGCTCGAAGCGAAAGAAGATGTCGTCTCCCTCTCTCCCCTTGCAGGGATCTCCCGAGAGGCTCCGTGGGGGGGTCGAGGGGGCCGACGTTCAGCCGACCGCTGACCGACCTCATCCCGCTCCCGTTGAGGTTGCCTGGCCGTGGGCCGGCCCTTCACCTCTTCCGGACGGCTTTCTCCCTGATGCTTACAGTCGGTATCTGGGGGCGTTCCGCTCCGCTCCTGGCGAGTTCCCTTCGTCAGGGGAGGGTCTTCTTCGTCCACGCTTTCCAGTGGGTGAGAAGGAGTCGGTGTTCTCGAGCCGTGGAGCCGCCGCCCGAGTGGCCGAGAACTGTTGTCTCCCTCCCGACCAGGCGGTGTTGGACGGAGTCAGAGGTGATTGCTTGGCTACCTTCGTGATCCAGGCTGGTCAACAGGTAGTGCGTCTCTGCTTGTCCCCCCGTTCTCCAGCCGCTTTTGCCCTCTCACCTTCGTTGCTTTGGCACAGTTGTCCTCGGTGGGCCTCTCGATGAGGCGCCAATTCGCGGCTCTTCCCAAAGCCAAATCCGTGGCTGGGCTAGGCCCTGAGGTCCCTGGCGAGGAGGAGGAGGAAGCTGGTCAGTTGGAGGAAGCGCGGGTCCAATCCCTGAACTCCCGCATAACTGAGCTGTCCTCTGCCCTGGAGGCGGCGGATCGCGAGAGAGCCGTGGCTCTGGCCGCGAAGTCCGAGGCCGAGACGCGGCTCGCCTCTCTTTTAAAAGACGTCGACGCGTCTGGAGGAGTCAAGCAGATCCCCGGCCCGGCTGCTGCCCCCGACGCCTCGGAGCTGTCTGATCGTCTGGATGCGGCAGAGGAGCAGGCGAGGGCCCTTGCTGCCCAACTAGGAGAGAAATCCCGGGAGATCGAGAAGGAGAAGGCGGAGCACCAACGCCAGGTAGAGACCTTAGAGGCCCAGCTGCGTGGGCTCGAGGAGGTGGATCCGGCCCGGATCGCTCAGGATGCCGTGGCGGAGTATGCCACCTCCTTTGTGGAGACCGCCTTGGCGACGTCGTACGAGAAGGGCTTCGCCCGGTGCCAGTCCGAGATCCAAAAGAAGTTCCCGCTCTTGGGGATTGACTTCGAGAAACTTCGGATGTACCCTGACGCCGAACAGAGCAAGGGGGGAGGCCCTAGTGAGCTGCCAGCTTGTGGCTCCACCGGTACCCCCGGGGAAAAATAAGGGAGGGGAATGCCCCTCGACCTCTTCGCGTATCCCTCTGTATGCCTTTTCGCTTTATCTGGAAAGGAGTGAAATTAAAACAAATTTATTTCATAGGAAGTGATACATCTATTGAAAGTATTTGCGTAAATATTCCGCATTCCAAGTGTGAGTGAGAACTCTCCCTTCCATGTCGGCTAGTCGGTAGGCTGCGGGTCCGAGGACCTCGACGACTTTGTAGGGTCCCTCCCATCTAGCCGCGAGCTTCCCTTTGCGAGCGGTATCGGTGGTGAAGCCCGCTTTCCGAAGGACCAGGTCCCCGAGGTGGAAGCTTCTCCCTCGCACCCGAGCGTTGTAGTATCGGGCCACCTTCTGCTTTTGGCGGACGATGGTGGCCAGTGACTGCTCCCGTCGCTCGTCGAGGAGCTCCAGGCTGAGCCCTAGGCCCTACGAGTTCCGGTCTTCGTCAAAGTATTTGAGGCGGAGAGATTCTTCCCCCAATTCGACTGGTACCACCGCCTCGGCCCCGTAGGTGAGCATGAAGGGGGTCTCGCCCGTAGCCTCCTTGTGGGTCGTCCGGTATGACCAGAGTATCCCGGGGAGCTCTTCCGGCCAGTTCCCGTCGGCGTCCTTTACTTTCTTTCGGAGGGGCTCTATGATACACTTGTTGGCCGCCTCTGCCATCCCGTTGGTTTGGGGGTGTGCCACCGAGGCAAAGAGGAGCTTGATTCCCCATTCCTCGCAAAAATCTTTAAACCCTGCTGAATCAAACTGCTTCCTGTTGTCTGTGACGATGGCCCGTGGTACTCCGAATCGAGAGATGATGGAATTCCACACGAAGCTTTTCGCTTTCTTCCACGTGATGGTCGCCAACGGCTCAGCCTCGATCCACTTGGTAAAGTAGTCCACTGCCACGATCAGGTGCTTCCGCTGCCCTCGTCCTGGCTTGAACGGTCCGAGGATGTCGAGCCCCCATTTCGCAAAGGGGAGGGGGCTCACGATGGGGATGAGCTCTGACGGAGGAGTCGAGATGTGGTGGGCATACCTCTGGCATTCTTGGCATTTCTGCACGTAGCTTGTAGCATCTTTGGCCAAGGTCGGCCAGTAGTACCCCTGCCTTAAGATCTTCTGCGCGACTATCTTGCCCCCGTGGTGATTCCCGCAGATCCCGTCGTGAACCTCCTGTAGGACGTAGTCAGCTTCTTGCGGTCCGATGCACTTCAGGTATGGGAGGACATCCGTCTTGGTCCAGCGTCTCCGGTAGAGCGTCCCCTCATGGATCACGTATCGGAGTGCTTTTCTCTCCAGGGTTCGGCGCTCATCCCCATCGGCCGGCACCTCTCCGTGGGTGAGGTATCGGATGATCGGGTCCATCCAGGTGGGCTCTTGGTCGATCGCCATCACCTCGTGCTCCATCGTGCTGGGGGACGGCAGGTTCTCTACGTAGATGGTGCGGCCCAGCTCCTTTGGCGAGGACGAGGCCAGTTTTGACAACGCATCGGCCCGCGCATTCTCTGATCGTGGGAGGTGTAAGACCTCCACGTCCTTGAATTTGGACATCGCCGCTCTGGCGACTGGGAGATATCTCTGCATCGCCTCCTCCCGTGCCTCGTAACTCCCTAAGAGTTGGTTGACAATGAGCTTCGAGTCGCTGAGGAGGCGGACGGACTCGGCCCCGAGCTCCAGGGCCAGCCTCAGGCCGTTGATCACAGCTTCGTATTCCGCCACGTTGTTCGTGGCCGGGAACTTGAACCGCAACGCGTATTCCGCGATGTTCCCCTCCGGAGATCGGATCGCAATCCCGGCTCCTCACCTGACTGCGTGGCCGACCCGTCCACATGAACTATCCACGCTCCTGGATCCTCTGGTTGAAAGTGGTCAGCCGAAAGAAAGGACAAGGGTTGAGCAGTTACCGTCCCCGGGCCTTCTCCCTCTGGGGGGCCATTTCCTTCCGTCGTGCATTCGGCGATGAAGTCGGCTAGGGCTTGTCCCTTGATGGCCGTGCGTGGTTTGAATCGGAGGTCGAACTCGCTCAGCTCCACTCCCCAGTTTAGCATCCTTCCCATTCGATCGAATCTCTTGAGGTTCTGTTCTAGCTGTGAGTCGGTCAGGATTAGTATGGTGTGGGCCTAGAAATAGGGTCGGAGCCTTCGCGCTGAGAGGACGAGGGCGTACGCCAGTTTCTCCATGGGCGAGTATCGCACCTCCGCCCCCTTCAAGATCCGGCTCGTGTAATATACCGGCCATTGCACCCCGCTGTCCTCCCGGATCAGCACCGAACTCACAGCTTCCTCAGCGCACGCCAGGTAAAGGCTCAGCGACTCCCCTTCCCGGGGTTTGGACAGGAGAGGGGGGCTGCGGAGATACTCTTTGAGGTCCCCGAACGCCCGGGAGCAGTCTTCGTCCCAGTGTATCGTCTTCCTATTGTTCGGAGGTTCCGCGATTGCTTTCCTCAGGACCTTGAAGAAGGGAAGCGATCTTTCCGCTGATTTGGAAAGGAATCGCCCCAGGGCTGCGATGCGCCCGTTCAACCTCTGTAGCTCCTTGATCGTCGTCGGTTCGCGCATGTTAACCAGCGCCTCGATCTTGTCGGGATTAGCTTCAATACCACGATTAGTTATCATAAATCCCAAGAATTTGCCAGATCTTACCCCGAACGTGCATTTCGCGGGGTTGAGCCGAATGTGGTGTCGCCGCAACCGCTCGAAGGTCTCCCGCAAGTCGGCGATGTGGTCTTCCGGTCGCCTTGACTTGACAAGCATGTCGTCGACGTAAACTTCTAGGTTCCTCCCGATCTGGGAGCTGAACACCTTGTTGACCATTCTCTGGTAGGTGGCCCCCGTGTTCTTCAAGCCAAAGGGCATCTTCTTGTAGCAGTAGGTTCCCCGGTCCGTCGTGAAGGCTGTCATCTCTTCGTCCCGGGGGTCCATCTGGACTTGATTGTACCCGGAGTAAGCGTCCATGAAGCTTAGCATCTCGTATCCCGAGGCGTCGTCCACCAGGTGGTCGATGCGCGGCAGGGGGTAGCTATCCTTGGGGCAGGCCTTGTTGAGGTCACTGAAGTCCACGCACATTCGCCACTTCCCGCTGGGTTTTTTGACCATCACCACGTTCGACAGCCACTCCGGGTACCAGACTTCTCGTATGAAGCCGGCATCGAGGAGACGCTCCACTTCCTCGGAGGCTGCCTTCATCTTCTCGCCGCCCAGGTTACGCTTCTTCTGCCTAACCGGTTTGAAGTTGGGGTCGGCGTTGATCTGGTGGACGATCACCTGGGGGTCCACGCCGGGCATGTCTTCAGGCGACCAGGCGAAGATGTCCAGGTTCGCCTCCAGGCACTCGATCAGCTGGTCCCTTAGGTCCGGGCTCAGCCCTCTCCCGATAGAGACGAACCGGCCTTCGATGTCCGTGACCGGGATTTGCTCCTGCTCCTCCGCAGGGGTGGGCTTAGGCCCACTCCTCAAGTCGAGCGCGGCCATCCGGTCAGCTAGACGATCCTCGGGACCTTCCTCCGCCAGTTGATAGCAGGTATTCGGTCCCCCCGCGTCGCCTTCGACTTGCCCCATCCCCCCCGGCGTTCGGAACTTAATGGTCCGATGGAGGGTCGAGACCATCGCGCCGACGGCGTTGAGTAGGGGTCGGCCGATGATCCCATTGTATTCCGACCCGATCCCCAACACGATGAATTCCACCGCTAGGGTCACAGAGTCTGGTGTGTTTCCGAGCGTTACCGGGAGATGGATAGTGCCGATGATGGGGGTGGAGTGACCCGTGAATCCGACCACGGGACCCGAACGAGGTCGCAAGTCTCCTTTCTGCCGGCCCATCTTCTCCAGGGTTGACATAAATAGGACGTCACAGGAGCTGCCGGTGTCGACAAGCAGCCGTCGCACTAAGGTGGTGTCTATGACCACTGATACCACCAAAGCCACGTCCGAGCTGCGTGCCGTTACGGGCGCACTCGGTCTCCCAACCGGTGGGGAAGGGGAGGGCACCCCGGACCTTTCCTCACGACTCTCCTCACGTCGGTCCCGTGCCCATTCTTGGCAACGATGGCGGGGCCTGTCGCCCCGCGTCGGGGCCTCGCCCTTCTTTCGCCGAGAGGAGGGGGCCGCGTCATCGTAGATGTGGTTTGTTTCTTCGTGGGACAGTTTTCGTTCCCACAGACGGCGCCAGATGTTTCGGAGTGTTTTCTCACTACAATGCGTTGACCGTGGAGAACCCGGTCAACGTGGTCAAGGGACCCGCTTTGGGTCCCTCGGGGGCTTCGAATCGGTGCAGAAGGGGCGAGGGGAAGCCTCGGCCCTGGTTGAGACGCTCGGCCTCGGAAATACGCGCTCGGCCTCGGCTGGAAGGGGGACGAGGGGTAGCCTCAGTCGCCCGGGTAGATGCACGGCCGTCTGGTGGCGAGGGTGAGTCTCAGACCCGATTAGGACGCTCGGCCTCGGTAGGGCGTGCTCGGCCAAGGAAGGCTGAGGGTGAGGGGAAGCCTCACCGTCCGGTTGATCGAGTGGTCGGAGAGGGGCGAGGGGTAGCCTCGGCCCGTTGGTCTGTTGTTCACCTGCGTAGACGAGAACGCTCGTCAGGGGGGCCGGACCTTGGTTCCGGCCAAATCCCCTCCGATGCCTAAGTCAGATAGAGATCTGAGAAAGGAGGCCCGGCGGAGACGGTCCGACTCGTGAGGAGATCGTGACGGCGTCTCTCGGCGCGAGCGGGGGAGGAAGGAGATGAATTGGGGGAACGAGGTCGTTGATGGAGTACCTTAGGTTTTGTTACCTCAGATGCCGTCCTTTTCTTCGTCGTCTTCCTGACCCTTTTGTAGAGCTCCCAGCGTGATTGGCTCTGGCCCACGTCCCACGCCCGCCATCGATCGTGCCCCATCCGTCCCCCCTCGCCGCCGCCCTCTCCGCCATGCCAGCACCTCCCCATTATCGCCATTTAGTGGTCGCGTGTCCGGGGGAGCGGTTTTCGCAGGAGTGGGCGAATGACCAACGGGTTATGGGGGCCGGGTCGGATCGACGTTTCGAGAAGGTCCCTTGTAGGGCCTTTGCCGAATGGGCTTTCAGGATGCAGGTGGGCTCTTGGGCTCGTGCTTTATGGGTCTCGGTCAAATAGGCGTAACAGAGAGAAAAGAGCATCTTTTATTAATAGTTGTGTTTTATTGGGGAGCAGAAAATGTGCTTCACATGATCCTTATATTATTCCTGATGGACCGGAAATAGTATTCACGGTTCCATCATATTTGTGTATGCTTTGAAAAAAAGCAAATATCTTGAAGGATCGTGTGCGTGGAAGCACTGTCCACTAGGCATTTATAATCCATCTAGAGTAAGAGAGAAAAGCATAGTAGTATCAGGCACAAACATAACTAAATTTCATTCAAATTCAGAAAGTTAACTAACATGCTAAAAAACAAATAACTGGAGATTAAATTGTTTCAACTACAATGCACTGCAGAAAAATAGATAAGGCTTCAGTCGAGCAGGTCATCGTTTGAGAAGTCCTCAGCGATAAACATGATTGGTGACAGGTCTTCATGTTTCACCAGGTTCATTTCGACTGGCTTCTGGCTAGCTTTGTACAAGTCCTGGAGGTAGCGTGGAGTCCGACAATTTTTGGACCAGTGTCCAGTCATGACACACCTGTGGCATTTGTCTTCCCAGTCTTTTCTGTGGGCAGATGTCTGGCTGTTGTCTTTCTTCTTCCACACAATTTTTCTCTTCCCCTCATTATAGGTCTTTGGAGGGGGTCCTCTAGCCTGCTTCTTCATTGCCTTTACCTTCTGGGGTTTGCCTCTGAAGTTGATCTTCTTCTTCTGGGAGGAGTGTGGTGTGCTTCAGGCACAGGTGCAGTGCCGGCAGGACGCAAGTTATGGTTGGCCAGCAGGAGGTCTCTATTCTGTTCTGCCATCAGAAGGCATGAGAGAAGCTCCGAGTATTTCGTGAACATTCGTTCATAATACTGTTGCATGAGTATGACATCCTTCTCGTGGAAGAATGTATACGTCTTCTCCAACATGCGCTCCTCCGTCACTTTCTCACCACACAACTTCAGACGTGAGGTGATACTGAAAAGTGCCGAGTTGTACTCGGCAATGGACTTAAAGTCCTGAAGACAGAGGTTCTCCCATTCATATCGCGCTCGAGGAAGGATAACATCGTTTTGATGTTTGTATCTATCCTCGAAAGTGGTCCATAACTCGTAAAAGTCTTCCACTGTGAGGTACTCGGCCTTCAGAGTCCGATCGATATGGCGTCTGATATATATAATTACTTTCGCTTTATCTATCTCAGAAACCGTATCGCCTACAGCAATGGCATGACTCAGTCCCTGTGAGCGTAGGTGGAATTTGATATCCAACTGCCAACTCAGATAATTTTTGCATGTAGCATCCAATACGTCAAAGTCGACGCTCGCAATTTTTGCCATTATCTAAGCATGTTAAAATGAGCAATAATTAGATATTTTAAAATAAAACAAGAATTATGCATTTCAGACACAGATATTTGTTGTGTGGATCGGCTAGTCACCATTTTAAAAGAAATAAAGTGCATACAGTCCCATAAAAAGAAAATACAACTCGAGAACTCTCATGGGACCCATATTCTTCTGGAAATAAATCTTCATCTTCATGGGACGTGCGTCAGTCTTGGAATTTATACAATTTTATCCTCACTACAATTTCTCTCAGAATGAAAAAAATGCGAGGAAAATGATGGTAGCTAGCCGATCCAAAACCACAACAAATATAAACATACGTCGCAGAAAAATGCAGCATGCATTTATTTCATCGCAGGCATTTAATCATCACATGCAGTTTTATAATGGAAATGAAAACTTTTCGTTTAATAATTATTGGACCACTTGGCAATGTCATACACCGTTAGATTAGTTAACTTACGGCAGAGCAGTCGCAGGATCTTCCTAATTATTAAACGTTTAATAATCAAATAATCCAAAGATGCGATGATTTATAATGCATGTAATTAATCAGGATTTAAAGAAGAAAAATCTTAATTAAATCTGAAAACGAAATTTGTAAAAACGAAATTTTTGGGGAAAAACGCTAGTTAGGGTTTTTGGAGGCGATCTGTCGTACGATCACGTGCAACATGCTAGGGTTTGCGTCGCGTGGACTGCTGCTTCTGGCGGCTAATGTTTGGACGCATGCGCGGGGAGGTTTCCGCTGCCGTCGCCACCGCCGCTTCTGGCGGAGCGGCAGCAGCGTCTGCCGCTCCTGGCGGCAGCAGCGTCTGCCGCCGGAAGCGGCAGCGGCGTTTGCCACCTGGAGCAGTAGCGCCTGCTGCTGCTTCTGGTGGCAGTGCCGGCTGCCGCCGGAGTGGCAGCGACACGCCGCCGCTTCTGGCGGCGGGTAGATCGCGATGGGGGGTTTCATGCGTGCGAAGCTTCCGGCCGCGTGGCAACGAAAAATCCCCTCTAGGGTTTGAAAAATTGGAAAAGAAGATCATAAACTAGAATTTTTATAAAAAAACTATTTTTAGTCTTCAAATCAGCGTTTTTAATCGTAAAATTTTGATTTTTAATGATAAAAACGTCGAGTTATAATTCAACAGTTGATTTGGCATATATATCTAAGATAAAAAAATCGATCTAGTTTAAGAAAATATTGATCCAATCATATAGATCTAAGATTAAAAAAATCTAGATCTAATTAGACAGATATAGATCTAATCATATGCGCATAGAGTTCTAGATCTAGGAGATGAAAATTACATCTAGATCCTATCCTCCGGAACTAGCGACGTTTGGTGAAGGAAGCCCTTTCACGTCGCGATTCGTCCGTTGGTAGAGGTTCGGCTCAGCTGTGAGCATGCTGATAACGTGTTGTAAACTTGGCGGCTACTGAACCTTGTAGCATTGTATTTATAGAGCTATGGTTACATAATGGGTGGATACCCAATACATTAATGGGCCTACAAAAGCCCGCTCATAACAGTATAAGCTTATCTTTGGGTTGTTTGGGATTTATTTAAATCCAATATATGAGCAATAGATGATTTTTTGTTACATAAAGTCACTAGGTTGTACAAAGTGAAATTTAAGTTGTTTGAGAAGTATAAGAAGAATAAAAATGTTTATACTTTGTTATTCTTTTCTTATTTCACATTCCTAACGAGGTCACATGTTTAATAGGTAAGAATTATCAAATAACTAGTGAGTGTTCGTGTCCGGAGGGCATGGCGAAGATCATCTCCAGGGTGCAAAACTGAGGAGACAGCCGGTTTACTGGCGAAATGGCGACGGGGACCGTCGTCTCCCGAGCGCAAGAACGACAGGGACAATCGTCTCCTGGACGCAATACTGATGGCGAAAAGAAACTCTAGGTCAGCCTTAGGGGCACAAAAGCAGGGAATAAAGCGCAAAAAAACACGGGTGCAAAGCGGAAAAAGAGTGATTGCAAATCCGTAAATAGTGGGAAGATGATGGGTCTTTGGATTTTATGAAAAAAATAATGGCAAACTTGCAAATAAGAGGAATGTGATGGGCTTTTGTTTGCGGGTTCCACCAAAACACCCAACTCCGCACCCAACCACTCTCACCCACACTACATTGGACCCCGCACTCTCACAAACATTTTACACAAGTCATATTTTGATGCCATATAAAACAAAGATTCAAAAAAAGCCCTTATTCATGTCAATAGTATACCAAGGGTCCCCACTATTAAGTAATGGGGAGTAATGGAGGGATAGAGAGGTGGGGAGGCCAAAGGCCTCCCTCACTCATAACACTCCCCCTTATCCATCCATTTCCTTGGTCTTAGCGTATAAAGCTAAGTGGGTGGATACTTCTGGATCCAGAGTAATCGTGTTTGCCTCGTTAAAACCTTAGCTGTGGAAAACCCAGAGGGAAAAACCATCAGCTTAAGGAAAAAGAGTACAAACCATAGGTTACTCCCCCTGAACCATACAAGCTTCAGGCTTGTAGATATCCTATGTATCTATACACCAATATCCTAAATATCTATACATCTTCCATAAAATTCTGAAAAGAAAAACAAAATACAATAATCACTCATCTATACAAGTCGCACGCATATCTGGAAGGTGCTGAAACTAAGGGAGCTCTGACGTGGTAAGCTCTGTGAACTTGGCAGATGGCTCCATGTCTGTAGACTTTGACTCAGTCATCACTGTGTTTGCAAGGTACTGCTGGACCTGGCTGTGCATATATTCGATTCGATTCTTGGATGATGAGCTTCTCGGAATAGAAGTATGATGTAGACTTAGGATGATGCTGTATAGATCTTCAAGAGGTTGTTGTTCATTTTGTGCTTAGTCATTACGATGATCTTTAACCTGCATATGCAAATATATTTCCATGGTTTCTGATCCTTGACCCTTGGAGATAGCGCAGAAGCTATGTATCCATGGTCCAGTGTTGCGCTGCAGGCGTTGCACTGTATCTGTCTAATAGCTTTACTACAAACGTTCTATAAAGACACGTGCAGTTGGCCAGATAAAGGAGTTGGGCACTTCAGGACCTAAGATATTCTCCCCCTCTTCTAGCGAACGGAAGAGGTCTTAATGTGCATCCATACAACCAGTAGGTGTATTTAGTGGATTGCAATTATCCATGTTTCTTCATCAACTTCGGGTGTATGAAGTTTAATGTCAAATGTTTTTCATCTTCTGGATGATTTTTTCATCTTATGGATGATTATTCATCTTCTGGATAACCATTCATCTTATGGATGATGGTTTCATCTTCTGGATGATTATTTATCTTCAGGATGATAATTCATCTTCTGGATGATTATTCATCTTCTGGATGATCATTCATCTTATAGATGATGGATTCATCTTCTGGATGATTATTTATCTTCTGGATGACCATTCATCTTATGGATGATGGTTTCATCTTCTGGATGATTATTTCATATTCAGGATGATAATTCATCTTCTGGATGACCATTCATCTTATGGATGATGGTTTCATCTTCAGGATGATAATTCATCTTCTGGATGATGGTTTCATCTTCTGGACGATTATTTCATCTTCAGGATGATAATTCATCTTCTGAATGACCATTCATCTTATGGATGATGGTTGCATCTTCAGGATGATAATTCATAGGATAGATATCCCAAAAATCTATCCAGTCAATAAAGGAAACCCGTAAGGGTATGTTGTCACATCATCCATAACAACATAGCCCAAAGTTTCTTTTGCCAATCGCATGGTTTTCGCAACTATGACCAGGGAGCCTGATGCATCAGTTTAAATAATTTTGTAAGTGAGTTAAGCTCATCTCACATGGTTACTTCCTGGTTTCTGCGAAATAAACCTCTAAGCTATAGCGTTTTGCTTATAGCATACGATTTTATTTATTTATACAATACTCGGTAACCCACATGTTTGATATCTTTTGATATCAGGACTTCGGGTCCAAACACTTCACATTTCATAAGTGAGTCCAGCTCAACTTATTATTGCCTCGTTCCACATTATCTGGCCAAGTCTCTGTGTTTGCTTCAGGAAACGAAGATTGGGAACGATATCTATGGCAAAATGAAATGTGAGTAATTGTCGACAAATGTGTTTTATCCAAATACCTCTCCATGTGCGCACATTATTCAATTTATTCCAGATTCATCTCTTCTGGAGGTTCTGGAAAGGGAGAGGATATGGAGATGAGCTCATTTTCCTGTGGTGGTATTGTTTTAGGGTCTCCAGGAGTTATTTCTCGCTTTGGAGCGTCGTGGTATGTCCTCTCATCCATTGAGGATATCCACTTCTGCTACTGGTGGATTGCATCCATTATATTTAGTATGTCAATCCTAGCTGGATTTTTAGTAGCAGGGATGTGTGAATTTGACAATATTTATATTGTCAGTAACTATGTCTGATAACTGTTTAACAGTTTCATGAGTGCGGATCTTCAGGATCTCATTACAATTCATGATAATCAGATCATAGGTATTAATGTTTTAAATGGTCAAATTGAGCTTCAGGCTCATGGATGATTATAGTATTTTTGTTAAACCTAATACTGGGGAATTAAGGTTATGAAGGATCTTCAGGATCACATCAAGTCTTTAAAAGAGAGCCCATCAATGCACGTCTTAGGAGAAGTGATTTTAAATGCGTCCCCTGTTCAGAGTGTTCAGAATCTATTTATCTGGGGTAATTACTTCCGATAAATAGTTCTGTGTTCTGATGGTCCATAGTGGTGATATGGGGATGTATACTCATCATGGCACCATCGATAAGATGTGCTCTAAACGCTTCCCCCATTAGGTGTTCTTGGAAACTGTTTATATGAGGTGATCAGGCTCATATAAATAACTTCTAAGGAAACGTTTTGATGGTTTGCATTGTAATTGCATGTTCCCGCATGGTCACCTACAACTGGATTTTTAATGGATAAGTAATCCGTTTAAATCATTTTAATGATTTACATATAACCCATTTCTGGGTGTGAACACAAAACTTCAGGGTGTTCACTTTTCTTCCAGTTGTTAAATATAATTAATTCCCAGTGTTATCCCAAAAAAATCCGCAATAAGCTCGACTTCAAGTTAAGCAGAGAACTGGGGATATGAACCCGTCAAGGCACTATCTATAAGATGTGCAGTAATGCCTCCCCCGTTTGGGGATTTCGGAATATATTCATCTAAGATGGTTAATCCCGATGAATAAGTTCCACTGCGGCATTTTTGAGGGTGGTATGAGGGTCAGTAAAAGCCGAACCAATATCCCAGTAAGGTAATATGTCCGTTGTGATTAATAATAATCTGGACTGTGGTTGGATAACAAGGTTTTGATTATGACCATTTTTAAGAGGATATATAGATGTGTACTCTAAGGTACATCATCAGCCATATGTAGGGAGTGAAAAAGTTTAACTTTTATCCCTAAAATACTCTCAAGAGACCAAGAGGTCTTCATAATTTATGATGATGGTAAAATAAATCATATATATTCTTATTAGAGGAAGTATTGAGATTCAATATCCACGTGAAGTGGAGATGTTCTCGTAATCATTTTTCCCGTTTAATGGGATAATGAAAATGTCACCATATTTGAAGAAACTTATAGTTATTTGTTTATATAAGATTGGTAAATGATGTCTTGCATCAATAACAATCCAAGGTGGCATCTTATATCATGCCAAAAGTAAGATTTGGATGAAGAGGGCACTACAGGTGTTCCTTTATCTTCCCATGTTTGAATTTAGGGTTATTTAGTACTGGCCCCCTGTGTTTTCTCGGAAATTAGTAGTACCCCCCAATGGTTTCAATAATTAGTAAGACCCCCCTCCACAATTAGTATCACCCCCCCAGGGTTTCTCAAAAATTAGTATTACCCCCCTATGGCAGGGGGGTCTTACTAATTATTGAAACCATAGGGGGGTACTACTAATTTCCGAGAAAACACAGGGGGTCAGTACTAAATAACCCTTGAATTTATTGGGGAAAAGCTTTTGGCTTTATTGATTTTTAATATTTCAGAGTACGGACGTATCCTTATATAGAGTATTCAGGCTTTGTAAATCTTGAACCTCAAGTAGAAGTACCAAAAATAATTATCTACTGGATAAAATTAAGGGTGAAATGCTTTTTAAAGCATAAGTCCGATGCTTTTTTTGAAAAATACTCACTAATAACTATGGTCTGGTACTAGATAAAATTTTATTTTCATAAATATATTTTTCCTCATAGTGTATATATATATACAAAATAGGTAGATCGACAAACGTCGTCTAGACTAGATATGTATATATTATCAATGGCATAATCTAATGACCTATCATATTACAAAAGCAATATGAGACTTTTCAGAACTTCAGGGTCTGATATAGGTCTGACATTGATTATTCCAAGTAGAGGCATATCATATCTTCCCTTTCTATATTTATGTCCAGGACACAATATGTCATGGTCTTCCCCTGTTTTAAGTATTCCACCAATCCAATTTATGATCGACTTTTCAAAGTTCATGTGAATGCTCTAGTATGGTCTTCAGGCCATTTTATTGAGCCATTCCGGATTTATGTGGATAGATGAACATGAATACGGGGAGTAAAAATACGTTGGTGCGAAAAATTAGTTCTCACTTTTATGCATGCACGACTTCAGGCGCGTGCATTATGCAAGGCTAGATTCAAGAATTTTACCTTGTAATGTGAGTGTACCCAATAAACTAGCGGATTTATGGCATCTTCGGGTGCGCATAATATTATATTTTAAAATAGATATGATATATTTATTTACTGCGAAGTACGCATAATTTAGACGTATCTCCAGAAGATGGAAGCATTAATGGTCGCATAATTCCAATGTATTTTATTTGGTTAGAAGTGTATGAACATTCTATTTGAACTTCAGGTTCATTTGTCAATGTAGATATGATTTATAAATTTTTTTTTGAAAAATTATTATTGTACCAGAATCATAGTTTGAGTACAAATGCATGAATAAATCATGCAAATAGCAATTAAACAAGTAGTTCATATATATTACAAGCAACAACATATGCAAAAAATATGAAACTACTAGATATAACATGCATAAGATGTATTTTCAATATAACAAGTAATTTATATAAAAATTACGTTTACTAATTACTTGGACCACGGGGAAACGTCATTACCCGTTAGGTTAGGTAACTAACGACAGAGCGGTCTCAGGGTATTTGTAATTATTAAATTGTGAAGGATTAAAAATTAAATCCAATTTTTATATAATTTGCATTTTTTGTTGAATTTAACATAATATTAAACAAATAATTAATATTATGAACCAAATCAACTAAAAAGTTTTCAAAATTATTCATTTGATGTTTCCTAATTTTTATAGAATTTCCAGCAATATTCTGGATTTTTCTGCTAATTTTACGGAAACTATAGTGGAAAACTGATATAAAATCTGTTTTTAATCATTTTAAAGCCTAGTGGGCTTATGTTAGAGCTTCAGGCCCAAAACAACCAATAAAACTTAAATATCTAGTATTGGGCTGCAGGCCCATTGGTTAATTTTTTTTGTTTTTTTGTTTTTTTTAAACTCAAAAATACCCATGGGGGGAACCATTTAAACATACCCTAACCATAATTTAAGGGTTATGGTTATGATTTAGCAGGTAAATAGCCCCCCTCCCATTTTCAGATCGCGGCCAGAGGGAGAGGTGCCGAAGAAAAAGGCCACCCCCCCCCCCCCCCCCCCCACGGGGGCTCCCCAATCCCCATCCCCATCGGGTCGCGGACAAGGCGGGGGAGGGCCAGTCAGCGACTCCCCATGCCCCATCTTTTTACATGCGGGGGACGGCCATGCTTCAGGCATGCCGATAGCCGTTGCGGGTGAGCCGATCACGGCCGCATCGATGACATACCGAACATGCTGATCAATGTCCTTCGGATTCGATCGAAGCCAATTGGAATCGGGTCCAGATTCCGATCTAGCGGCTTCAGAACCGCAGGATATGATTCTAAAGGTATTCTCATTTGCATGCTGATTCATGATAACTCCTTCCAGATTGCAGGTTTTATATGTGATCTTTCTTAACAGATATATTTAATCTTATTTTGTTGATTCATTTTTAACAACAAAGGTGCAACGGTTTTGCAAAAATTATCTTTAGTGTCTGGACTTTGGACCAATGTGTTCTTTATGTATTATAAACTAAATTTCATGCTTGTCTTTTTGATGCTGTCCAATAGTGTTGATTGGATCAACATGAAGTTTACCTACATCATGCCTAATGGAACACGATAATGGGAAAATGATTATCATAGCCAGCTTTACTATCCAGTGTCAAGCTATAGTCCTACAAATCTAGGAAGCATAGTTTTAAACTCATATTGTGAGTCAAACTCCTATAATCAAACTTAAAAAGTGACTATCATTTGCATCTAGAATGACCGGTTAACATTGGCGTAAAACAAATGACCGGTTAACATTGCATCTAGAAGGGTAACTGCAATGGTTTTTTAAATGATAAAATTGGCATAAAACAAATGACCGGCTAACATTCAAACTAGATTCAATCTAATCTAGTTTTAAATCTAAAAATTTATTATGGATCGATGAATTACCTTTAACCGGAAAAATCTGGAAAAGAGATCCGAAGATAGTAATACGATCCACATCCTTGCGACGTCGGCGAACGAGCCGCAAACGACAATAGATTCCATAGCGCAACCTCCATGCGATGGTGGCTATCCAAATAGCCAAGAAATTGATTCCTTCGCTTTTAGAAGAGAAGAAAATTTGATGTGTAGAAATTTTTCGTAGAACAACGTGCTAATAACGTGTTGAATAAAACTCCAAGAAAGAGTGACCATGGCTCATAGCCATGATCCTCTATATATTCATGTCAATAATATACCAAGGGTCCCCACTATTAAGTAATGGAGAGTAATGGAGGGATAGAGAGGTGGAGAGGCCAAAGGCCTCCCTCACTCATAACACTCATTTATATAATAGATTGTCGATCCATTTTATAATTTGAGTTTGTCTAAGGGATTGAAGGATAGTTTTCCTCTTTGACATTGCACACTCTTGTCCTAGAAAAGACCAAAAATCTCTAACAAAATTTTTTTGCCACTTTCCACGTAGGGTTATGCAAATTTTGCAATTCGCGAATTTTGTTCGAAATATGGTCTGAAAAGCAATTTGCAGGCCTTACTCCACGTAAAATTTCCTTTTAAAACTTCATTTTTTTTCCTCGCCTATTTCTTGATCAAAGTGAGCATCTTCATCGCACAAAGTTGCTCAACTATCCAAATACAAATAAATCATGGTCTCACACAAAGTTTTCTAAACTTACCTATTCAACTATATTTTTAACACAAAAAAGGAACTTCTTTGTGCACTTACCGTTTTACTCACGTATACAACCAGAATTCTATTTATTTACAAGTTTGCCATTCAGATTTTCTCACAGTACACAACAAATTTTAATCTACAAACTGTCATGTTGGGCGCGTTGAGTAAAACGACGACCGCCGGCAGATTTCACAGCCCCGTCCCCTCCACTGATCATCTTCATCTTCCACAGCCCTCCTCCTCCACATCATCCTTTGACAACTCCTCCCCCTCCCCCTCCTCCTCCGCAGCTCCCTCCGTCGTACCCAGCCCAGCCCCCTCCGCCGACCATCTTCTTCTTTACCAGCCTCTTCTGCCGCACATCTTCTTCTTCCCTAGCCCCCTCCACATCCACCGCCCCATCCACCGACAACTCTGCCCCCGCTCCCTACTCCGCCCCATCATCTGACAACACAGCCCCTTCCCTCCCCCTCCTCCGTCCACTCCCTCTCCCCTTCCCTTCCCATGTCCAACCAAAACCCTAAAACCCGTCATCGGTAGGGAGGGGGGGTGTGTGTGTGTAAAAGAGAGTAAAATTTTGAATCGTAAACTTGTGAGTAAGGGGTTGCGCGCGTGTAAAACGGAGGGTGTTCCCCAAAAATATTCAAAAAAATAAAACTTCACATCAAATCACAATTCCACATCCCACCGTCAACCAACCAACCAAACCGGGTGAGTGCGGAAAAGAAAATTCGTTGGCATAGGGTTTCTTGATGTTACCGGAAGGGGACGCCACCCGACTAAGGCAAAACAACCGCGGGGCCCGCGCGTGACAAAAAAGTTTGTTAGCCTTGTGGGCCCCACGGTGGGCCTCCTTTGAATTTATATTCCTCCCGATTTTTTAAAGTAAGAGCGCGCACGTGAAACGAAACGGTACAAATTTTTTCGTTTAATCAGGGGAAGGAATACAAAATAAAGAAATAATAATAATAATAATAATAATCTTTTTCAACAAAAGAGCGGGGTGACGCGATCCATGACAAAACGTTTCAGCTTGGGACCCAATGTCTTTTGTTTATCTGGAGGCAAAACGAGTTAGAGTTGAACATTTTGCCTCGAAAAGCACAAAAGAAAAATGCGCACACGCACACCACACGTAACCTTTTTTCCCCCAGATCGGAAGCTGACTTAAATCTTTTCAACGGTAGCGAAGGGAGTTTTTGACATAAAAATGCAAACGAGCTTCTTTCACTAAAATATTGTTAATTTTTTTTTGAACAAAAGTGACATCTTTTGCATTTAATGGGCTTGAACCAACTCAAGTCGTAACTCAACTAGCGCAAATTCAGTAATGTTACCGATGAAACAAGCAACACACCGAAGGTAACTCTGTGCAAAATGAAGCTACAGTATAACTAATGAAACAAAGAAAATCTGGCCGAGAGATGTTCAAATGCTCCCTTCTGTAAAAAATCATTTAGGCCTTATGGTACCTTGACAAATTGCATACCGTATGAAAGACCAATACCTTGGGTTCTCTCCGCATATTGCATGCAATGTGAGTGAGAGATCTATGTGCCACAGGATTCATTCGCAGATTGCATCTAAATAGTTTTGAAGTCCATGCTGTTTAAAAAAACAACACTAGTGTCGTCTAAATACAAATCATTTCTAGGAATAAGTTACACCTGGTCAATCTTAAAATTGTGCCCTGCTGCTATGTCTATCTTTGGTAGTAGGCAAGCTTTAGAGTTTTGCTGCGATGGGAGAAGAAAATTTTTGCATGACCGATGATCACTAAAAATTGCTCTTTTGATTCCCCCCTAATGTTCCTATGCATATTAAGTGGATGTACAATCCCACAAGCAACTATTTGAATCCAAGAAGCCGCTTGCCAGTTCACTCTTGTTCGATTTGCATGGGGAGAAGGCCAATAATCATTTCAACTATTGTGCCGTTTGCAGTAGAATTCAACTCTCCTTCGACTGTCCAGGAACAAATCGCCACAGATCGACTGCTATATCAACCTCTTTTTTCCTATGAAACCTGTACATCTGCGGCACATCATACCTAAGCTACAAAACCCAGAAATAAAATTTATTTGATCAGCAATCGTTCAAGAAATCAACAGTAACAACACATATGTGGTCAGCCCAACCATATAGAACTTATTTGCATGCATGTAACGTTAATGATTCTTGCTTGAATTATAGGGAAAACAGACGTGAGTTTACAACACGAAAGGAAGTATAGTTCGGACAAGGTATGTTGAAGCATGAGTTCTGCATAATACCTCGCACAATACTTCGGCACTACGGGCAGCAAAGTCCCGCAAGGCTGCTCTTTTTATGTGCTGCACATGAACAAAAGGTTAGATATCATTGGAGAGTGGAGCTACATATATAATGACAAAGCAACATGGAGTTTGCATGAACCACAATGATTATGACAAAAGTGAAATCTGAAGCAAACCAGTACAATTGTAGTGTCACGTAGACCAAGTCTGACATTTTTCAATATGCTTCATATATGTTCATATGAGCACAATTGAATTAAAAAATCAAAAGATAGATGACATCTACTACACACACACACACATCAGAATATTGTACGTATGATGTCAACGTAGGAAAATTCCACGCATAGACATACACATCATATTTATTTATTTATTTCAAAATTTTCTTCCATGTGTTTTTACACCATCACCATAATAAAAATGAAGTGACTAGTGAGTCCATCACTATTTGAACCTGGATCCAATTATTGCAAAATCAAGAACAATAAAACTTTTTATAACGAGTAGATGGATGGTCAAATCTCCCTAAGGTTCAACCATATTTGGGGTTTTGTAGAATACTAAACAAAAATTTAAAAAAACTATTCGGATTAATAGGTTTTTTGTGCCATCAGAGCATAAAATTTCTATGCTAGCAGCACATACCCATTAACTTACATATATATAACATTTCTATGCTGGCAGCACAACCCATTAACTTACCTATATATACACTAGTCATAACCCGTGCCCTCGAGCACGGTTCATTTAAAATATCTCCTCAAAATCTTTGTTCTCCCCAAAAATTATTTCCCCTTCCAAAATTTAAACGAACAAAAAGTTAGCTTCGACGCTTTCCTCAAAATCCTTGTCCTCTCCAAGAATTATTTTCCCCTCCAAAATTTAAACGAACAAAAATTTAGCTTCAGCGAAGGCGCCCTTGTATGTAGATAAAATCTAAACTTGATTTCAACCTCCTAAACATAATTAACACCCAAGATTAAGTGACCCAGTGACATTTTGATTTGAAATTTGAATAATAGATCCAAAATTATCATCCAACGTTGGGCTTCATTGTATTCGTTGACTTTAAATAAATTAATAATTACTTGTCCAAAATATATTTACATATAAATCGGAAATAAATCGGACGAAATTGAATGAAATTTAATTGGGATTACGCCTGAGTCCTGACTTAGTAGTGCCGCTAGTCACCGCACACATGTTGCTAACCAAAGTGCATTTAAATTTTGGGAAGAGAGAGATGGTGCGGTTTTCAAAAGTTTTGGTTTTCACAACAAATTTCCCCCAAAAGTTATGATTCCATCCCCTTAAAATCTTAACACTTGCATTTTTCCATACAAATTTCAAAATATTGAGTTTTTCAACCAAATGAATTCCCCCTTAAAACTTTCTCAAAACTCATCTCAACCTTCCATTCCACAAGATCAAATCTCAGCCACTCTTTATCTTGTCATAGTCAGCCCTAGGATTCAAAAACAGTTGGGTTTTATATAATACATATGAGATTAACGGAAAACGGATGACACCTGATCAAAAACAATCAGGTATGTTGATGTGTCACGTTCTCATCAGCCAAGGAAAAAACAAGTACATGGGGATGTACTTCCTTTTATATTTTTTCTTAGCCAATGGAAACACACTGTGTCTGTATACGAAAAATTAGATTCAATTGTCAACTGCTCCTATCGGAAATTGGTTTGATTACGGGCTTTTCCCAATCTAAATCGAGCAAATCATTTTATCAGGTGCCATTGTTTTCCATTAATCTATATATATATATAAGAAAACTGGAAAAATTCATGTGCTGTTAGCACATTTCTGATTTTTTTTTATTTATTCAAAAAAATAGGAATCGATCTATAGATCTGGATGGCACCATACCACAAATCAACTTAATCCCATGCTCTTTGACCTTCAATTTGATTGGTACAAATTTAACAGTTTCAGAACAATAAAAAAATTTGTAACGTGTAGATCGAGTTTCAAATCCCCCTAAGGTTCCCCCATATTTTGTGTTTTGAGATTTTAAAATATGTACAACCCCAAACAAAGAATTTGAAAAAAAAAATTGGGTTAATGGGTTTTATGCCATCGGTACAGTAAATTTCCTGTGCTAACATATAAATCTATTAACATATGTGTGTGTATGTATATGTATGTGAAAATTGGGAATCAGCTAGCCATAGAGGAAATCCATTATTGGCTAGCATCAAAAACACTACCCCTCTTCTTTTCGATGATCGGAACCGTTTGTTTTAACCTTCATATTTTAAAGTCGCAAACCATCAAATATCACATGAACCAATAGGGTTTTGCTCATTCATCCATTCATTGCAAACGTAACAAATTCATAGTAACAGGACTTTTTAAACAATTAGGTAAACAAGCAAAACATTTTAGGTTCACTTGATATTTGGTGATTTAGGGTTTAAAATATGAAGATCAAAATAAATGGTCCGATCGTCAGCAAAATATGTTATGTTTTTATGCTAGCCAAGGAGGAAATTTTCTCGACTAGCTGACGATCATATTCACACACACTCACACACATATATATCACAATAATGGAAATGTATTATTAGCGTAGAAAAAATTCCCACGCTAACCGCTATTTCCATTGTTTTTTTATACAAAATAAATTTTTTCAAAGTTGATCTGCACTTCATATATGATCAACATTCCAAAGATCAAGTGAATCCAATCCTATCTGACACTCGATCTAATTGTTCCAAATTCAACAGTTTCAGAACAACAGAATTTTTCGTAACGAGTGGATCGATAATCAAATCCCCCTCAGGTTCATTCATATTTGGGGTTTTGAGATTTTAAAATGTGTATGACCCTAAACAAAAAGTTTGAAAATGATAATAATACAAACACTGGATTTGTGCTACCAGTGTAGGAATTTTCCTACGCTGACATCAAATATCCAGTAAACAAAATACACACACACATATCTATAATCATGTCAAAATGCAAAAACTACCACATAAATCAATAATCTCTAGAACCATATGTCCTTGCCATTTTTAAAGTTGACCAAATTCCATTTTCTCAAATATATTTTACTCTATCAATCACCTTGGTGGGGTTGACAGAATTTAGAAATTTATGTGATTTTGATGAGAAAGCTAGGGTTTGGAAGATGAAAAATGAGAATTTTATAACTATCAAAGGAGAACTACAAGATAAACTTTTCTTTTGAGAGGAAATCAACTCTCCAAGCTTGAATCTAAGAGAGAAAGCTTATTCTCACTTGATCTAGGATTCTACTCTTCTAAGCTAGGGTTTATCACTTAAGTTTTGCATAACCCAATAATGAAAACCCCACCCCCAAACATATAAGGGCAGTTTTAGCCCAATTTACAAAAAAAACCCCTCCTAAATCTAAACTTTGCAAAAATGCCCAACACTTCACAAAAATGCCATCGGCTTAGTTCATCACGCGATCCTTCTTGCGACGCCTTCGTTGATACGTGATGATCTCCTCATTACTCCCCCAAAAGAACCAACTAGTCCTCAAAGTGGAAGTCTGGGAACCGATGCACAATAACATCGTAAGGTTCCTAGGACGTCTCATGATCTGGAAGGCCGGTCCACCTAAACAGCACCACTCGTGCTCCCATTCTTCCCTGACGAACCCCCCTCAGCTCGACCGGCTCAAAAAGTATCTCCATGGCATCCATGAGTGTCGGGGATAGTGACAAGGAGGCATGGTCTCCAATGGCCCGGCAGAGCAGCGACGCATGAAAAAAGGGGTGGATAGCTGAATCTTGTGGCAACCTCGGTTGATAAGCCACCTGACCAATCCTGGCATCTACCTCACACGATCCAAACTATCAGGACGACAGCTTCTCGTTCCGTCTACGTGCCAATGAGCACTGTCAGTAAGATCACAGCTTCAAATACACCATGTCGCCCAGATCGAACTGCACATCTCGCATGTGTTCATCTGCCCGACTCTTCATAAGCTATTGTGCCCTCGTCAAGTGTCGCCGCAACTCCTCCTAAGTGTGATCCCTCTCATAAAGATACTGATCCACCTGGAAAACTGGGGTAGAGCAGTGACCATAATGAAGTAAATGCAGGGGATCCTGCCCATATAAGATCCTGAAAGGAGTGGTCTAAGCAGAGGTGTAGAAAGATGTGTTGTACCACATACTCCACCTAAGGTAGCCACCTCACACACTGCTTCAGAGACTCAGAAACAAAACACTGCAGATATGTCTCCAGGGTCCTGTTGACGACCTCTGTTTGGCTGTCGGTCTGGGGATGGTAAGTGGTGCTCCTCTTCAGTACTGTCCCCATTGTCTTGAATAATTCCTTCCAGAAGGCGTTAAGAAAAAAATTATCCCGGTCCATCACAATACAGCCCGATATCCCATTAAGCCTCACTGTCTTCCGGATGCATGTCGTCGCCACGGTCACTGCAATGTAGGGATGTCGTAGTGCCACAAAATGTGCATACTTGCTCAGCATATCCACCGCCACCATGATGACTGAGTACCCCTCTGAGTTCGACAAGCCGTCAATGAAATCCATGATCACCTCGTCCCAAACTCGGTCAAGGGAACGAGAGAGGCTGTAGCAAACACCCAGCTGTTGATAAATTTTTGTGGCGCTGGCATATGTCGCACTTCTCCAGCATTTACGCCACATCCTTTCGCATCCTCTCCCAGAAAAGCTCCCGAGCCAAGCGCTGGTAGGTCTTCAAGACCCCAGAGTGGCCACCTACCGTGCTCCCATGAAACTCCTGTAACACCTTCAGGATATGAACCAACCCCCACGGTGCCACCAAATGTCCCTTGTACAAGAGACGTTGCCCTTCTAACGAATACCCGGGGTGTGCTGCTGGGTCCTGTAGTAATGCTGCCCTGATCTTGGCAAGACCCTCGTCCTCCTCAGTCTCTCTCAACAGGAGCTCCCAATTGAGCAGAACTGGTACTGACAAGGCCGACAAGTATGAATCAACATCCCTCCGTGATAGTGCATCTGCCGCCTTGTTCTCAGTCCCTCGCCAATATGATAACCTAGTAGCTTGGTCAACCACTTCTGATGCTCCTAAGTGATCATCCTCTGCCCCAAAAGATATTTGAGGCTCCTCTTATCTGTCCTCACTACGAATTGCTGGCCAAGTAGATAGGGTCGCCATTTTTGCACCTGCCAACACAATTGCCATAAGCTCCTGCTCATAAACTGGCTTCAGCCGAGCCCTCGCCGATAACATGTGGCTAAAATATGCCACCGGCCTGCTCTCATGCATCAACACAGCACACAAGCCATAGCCCGACGCATCTGTCTCCACCACAAATGGCCGGGTAAAATCTGAAAGCGCAAGAACGGAAACACTCGTCATGGCCCTTTTTAGGGCCTCAAAAGCTCGAGTGGTCTCTTCTCCCCAATGGAAATTATCTTTCTTCATCTGCTCCGTCAATGGCCATGCAATGGTAATATACCCCCTGACGAATTTCATGTAGTAGCCCGTCAGTCCCAAGAATCCCCGCAACACCCGTAGTCTGGTAGGGAGTGGCCAATCCACCATGGCCGCTGTCTTCGAACCATCCGCTGTCACGCCCTCCGCAAAAACAATATGGCCCAAGTACTCTACACTCCGATGGACGAACGAGCACTTCTTCCGATTAGCAAACAGCTGATGCTCCCGCAGCTCCCTCAGCACGGTCGTCAAATGCTCCACATGTGACTCCATCGACCGGCTATAAACCAAGATGTCATCCAAAAATATCAGAACAAACCTCAGATAGGGTCAAAACACCTTGTTTATCAATGCCTGGAATGTGGCAGGGGCATTAGTCAAGCCGAACGGCATGACCAAGAACTCATAGTAGCCCTCGTATGTCCTGAAAGCATTCTTCACCACATCCTCATCTCTCATCCGGATCTGGTGATAACCGAACTTCAACTCAATCTTGGAGAAAACCACTGCACCATGCAACTCATCTAACAACTCGTCGATCTCGGGGATGGAAAATTTGTCTGGCACCGTCTCCTTGTTCAATGCCCAGTATTCGACACAAAATATCCAGCTACCGTCCTTCACTAACAGCACCAGGCTCGAGAAAGAGCTCACACTCGGCTATATCACCCCCGACTGAATCATCTTGTCCATCATCCTCTTGATCTTCCCCTTCTGCACCTGTAGATAGCGGTATAGCCGTACGCTAATGGGAGGGGCACCCTCTCGAAGCACAATGGCGTGCACGTGGTCTCGTGGGGGAGGAAGCCCGTGCGACGTCTGAAACACCTCCTCAAACTGAAATAAGACATGTCGTTGCTCCCATGATATGTCATGCTCCTGCTCCGCCTCCTCCACTGCTAGGCCTTGTAGCTCCACCAAGAAGCCTCCTCCTTCGGACTGGAAAGCCATCGACATGGTCTTCAAGGAAATCATGAATCTGCACAAACCGGTGTCCCCTTGAAGCGTCACTAACCTTCCACGTGTGTGAACTACATACTCAGCAACTTCCAGTTGGTCTTCGTTTCTTCCAAAGACTGCAGCCATCTCATGCCTAGAATCATGTCGGTGCTATCCAGATCGAGCAACAAGAACTCATCCACCACATGTATCTCTTGTAGAGTCAAAATCATGCCACGGCATACTCCCCTGCTCCGCTCTACCTGCCCAGTTTCCATTATCACTCCAAAGCTGTCGGTGTCAACCAACTGCAACCCCTATTGCTCCACCACACGATTGGAGATAAAGTTGTGAATGGTCCCACTATCAATCAATACCACCACCTCCTGCTCAGGAATCCTCCCCCATCAACTTCATAGTATGGTTCGGGGTGAACCTTACAAAGGAGTTGAGTGACACCTCCGCTACCTCCAAATGAGATGGCTCCTGCTCTACCTCTTCCTCGCTCAGATCCT
>CM061133.1:263320578-263341241 GCA_030789695.1 Scilla litardierei
GCCAGACTTTCTTTCCGTTTCAACGGACACATACGTCCGTCCAACACTCGAGGTGCTCAGCTCGATCACCGGGACCACTGAGGGATGCTCATTCCGACTCATGGATCGAGAGTGTCAGATCACTCTCGATATGCTTCGAGCGTTCTTTCAGTGGCCCGCAGTCCCCACACCCGAACGAGCCTACGCCCCCACACACATCCCTCCCCTATCCTTCGACTCACACGCCTTCTGGGCCAGGATCACAGGTTTACCACCGGCCTTTGACCCTAGTAGGGCCAAGGCCTCGGCCATAGTCCACCCCTGCCTCCGCATAGCACAACGCCTTATGGCGACCACCTTTCTGGCGAGGTACGAGCCTGGGACGATGTCGACACCTGAGCTCTATATGCTCTACGCGATGACTCTCCCCAGAGTTCTTGATAGGGATGGAGTTACGTTGGTCCCCGCCGTTGAGATAGACGTCCCTAGCTGGTTTTTGGACCGCATCATCATATCGGTGGGCGCTCGCTCTCCGATATGTTGCGGCGGTCTGATCACTCTGCTAGCCCTAATGACCGGCGAGGACCTTCCGGCTGACATGCGATGAGCCCCGGGCCCCACTGCATTATCGATAGACGTCATGGCCCGGATGAAGATGCTTCGTCCGCACGGTCAGCGGCACTGGGTTTGGTTGCACGATCCGTACGGTGCTGACTACATGATCCTTCTGAGCCCCGCTCGGACACACTTAGGACCAGTACACGACGACTGACTTCCGGCGATGGATCTCCTGATCCCCGTCGCCTACGTGCTAGAGGCCGAGGGAGCTGAGCCTACACCACCTGCACACCCTACCCCACCAACTGACCCTGTGTTCCCTCAGCCTGAGCCTGCACTTTCTGCCGCTCCCGACACTTCTGTCTCCACTTCTGCCAGTGTCGGGAGTACACTTGCTGAGCGTATGCCCACCACGTCTACCACTGCCACCACCACTGTTGTGCCCTTGTCGGTTGAGCCACTCACTTCTCTGCTACCCGAGCGTCTTCCCACCATACTCGAGAGCGGCGAGCCTTCTTTCGCTGCTGTCATGGAGACCATGGCCAGTATGATCTCCGCTGGGATTTCACCTTTCGGACCCCACACTTCCTCCCCAGCGGTCGACCCTTCTGTCTCCACCGTAGCTATTCTATCTGAGAGCGTCGTGACGTCTGTCCCCACGTCTGTGTCACTGGCCTCTCTAGGCGCCTCGTCGCCGATTTTGTCTTCCACTCCCACTTCTGCTGCTTCCACCACACACCAGCCTGTGTCCCAGCCTCGCACTGAGGCTGGGCATCCACTAGTGAGCACAGCACCCGTACCACCCATGCCTGCTATCCCGATCACCTACACCGCCCGTATTAGACAGCCCCGACCAGCTCAGCCTAGACTTGTCCGTCCCTCCGCTCCACCACCCCCTGACGCCTTAGTTCAGAGCATTTGCGCTCTTGAGGGGGGGTTGAGTGGACTCCGGGTAGATTTTAGGGCTCTGTCTTCCACAGTCAATGCCATGCAGCACTGCCTCGAGCTACTTCCCAGCATTCACTATTGCTTGACCCAGATCCTCGAGCGACTGCCACGACCACCACCCACCCAGCAGACTGTACCACGACCACTACCACCCCCCACCTCCGCCTCAGGACGGAGATGGCGCAGCACCACCAGCCTAGGCACACCCTTGATGCCTACGATTTTTTGTCGATATGCTGCCCATTCTCTGCTTGGTCCTGATGCTTTTTGCCCACCCCCTCCTCCCCTCACTATTTTAGTCCACATTTTGATCATATCATTCTATATCTTATTTCGGGAGTGAGGGAGAGTATTTTTGATGCCACACACATATTTGCATCACTCTTGTCCTTGCATGCATCACATTCGCATCATATTTTTCATTTTGTTATTTTTATTTCTTTTTATCATGCATGCATACACACCCACCCCCCACTCATTACCCGTCTCTCAGTGTGCCACACGTCGCACATTGAGGACACTGTGCACTTTAGCTTGGGGGAGTGAGTTCTCACGCTTTTTGCTTTTGTCACCCTTTATTTTTAGTTTTCCCACGTTTTTCCACTTTATCACTCACTTTTTCATCACTTTTTCATTTTTTTTACCATGCATCACGTTTTTCTTATTTTTCTTGTGTGCCGCATTGTAAATAGTTTTTATTTTCGTTTATCTTTATTTCTTTCATCTTTTGCTAGAGATGACTTTTCTGTGAAGATGATAACGTAGTGTTAGCTTTTCTCTATATGCATGATATACTTGTCATGCCATAGTGTTTTTATTTCTGATATCATTTGCTATGTTCTGCTTTGCATTTAGAAATAGTAACCCACTCTCTTTTGGTGTATGAAAATGGATGAAATTCTATTATTAGCTGATGTCTGATGATTCATATGTATGCTATCGTAGAAAACACACCAAGATTCACGCATTGATGCTTATATCTGGAGTACTGCGTTCCTTTCTCTCATATCACTTCTTATTGCATGACTTGTACTTTTCACTTCGGGTTGATTGAATTGTTGCTAGCAATGATAAATCTAGATTAGTTTACTTTTTGAGATTAAACTGAGTAGATAATATTACCCTGCTGAAGTTGTCATGCACGTCCTATAGAGTGAACTGAGAGATACATTTATTTCTTTCTCCACATATCTTGAACATTATTTCTCTATTTTAAATTTATTGGTGAATCTCCCCTTAGCGATTCTATTATTGGCATTCCCCCGTTATTAAAATCACATGCTCCAAATTTCCCCGAAATCCAAAGAAAAAATACTTGTATATCCTTCTCTTTGATTTGGGATCATTGTGTATAAATGCTATTGAAAAAAAAAGAAAAGAAAAAAAAAGAAAAAAAAGAAAAAGAAAAAATTTGAGAATAAGAAAAGAAAAGAGAAAAGTAGTTCGAAAACGATCCCATCTCATAACTTTGTCTCTTTCTTCCCTCTTTTGTTTTATTTTTGACTTTTGGAGCTTCATAGAAATGGGGATGTAAATATCGTTTTATATATGCCACCACGCCTATAGATAAGCTTGAGGGAGAGAATCCAATGATGTGTGAGAGAGTGACTACTTGACGGTGCATGATGACCTAGGCTAAGTAATATTCTATACTCGGTGAGATTGCTTAAGTTTCACGAAATCCAGTAATCTACGCTTAGCATTCACTTCATGAAAACCGCAATTTTCTATTCTTACTACTCTATCGTGTGATATCTCTTATACTCCCTATAGAAAGCATTCAATTGAAAAGTGTGTGATCTACGATATTGTATACCGCTTTAGATGCTTCAGACGATGTTAATCTTAGAATTATTCCATTTTTCATGCTATATCGATATTCTTTGGTTTTCTATTTCAAATGCATCATTATACTATGGTATCAAAATAAAAGCCTTTGACATGTGTTTTATATTCGACGCATGCTATATGAGTAAGCAAAACCCACGTCCGGAGAAAAACGATCTAGCAACTTCCCTCTTCGTTTTCTATTTTGTTTTTCGTTTCCGTTTTCATCCTTTCCGTCGTTTTCTTTATCTTTATCCGCCGGGTTCGCTTTTTACTTATCTTCCTCGAGGACGAGTAAGAGGTAAGCTTGGGGGATTTTGATCACTCCATATTTTACACCTTTTTTCTGCATGTTTGCATGCCATTTTGATCGCTCAAATCGTGTTTTTCGCATTTATTCGACAATATTGTGATGCTTTTCACGATTTGTTGTTTTTGTCGTATTTCAGGAGATTTGGAGCGATTTGGAGTGATTCTGAGATGCACCTACTCCGGAGTGTCACCGACGACTCTCTTGGGGGGTATTTTACTGTTGGAGAGGAGTGGAAGGAGAAAGAACGTCGTAGGAGCGATGAGGAGGCGAAGATATGAAGTTTGGGCATTTTTAGTACTTCACTTGGCCGAGTGAAGGAGTCACTCGGCTGACCATAGGAAGCCCGCTCGGCCGGCCAGATCGGACACACAACAGGCGTGCACTCGGCCGAGCATCGCCATGCCACTCGGCCGAGCACTGAGTCACCCATCACCCGAGTGGAGCCAAGACGACGGCATCAAAAATCACCAACTCTCTGTTTTCCATCAGTCTGCTCCAATGACCCACTCGGCCGAGTGGAGAAAGACGGCCGCCCGAGTGACTAAAGGCCGTCCGCCCGAGTGACCTCCGAGGAGACGACCCCCGAGACCCCCAACTCTCTGTTTTTGTACAGGGTTTGTCACTCGGCCGAGTGACATTTGTCACTCGGCCGAGTGAGTCACGCTGCCTGTAGCGAAAACTGCGGATTTGAGGCTGCGCAGGAGCATTTTCGTCAGGTTTTTTGGGCGTTTTTGGGGGGTATTTAACCCCAGTTTTAAACCTAGTTTAGGAGAGCTTTTTCAGAACTTTTTGCAGCTTTTTAGATTAACTTTTTAGGGATTAGATTAAGCTTTAAGGGAGGGGAGAAAAGTGAGATTTTGTTAGATGCTAGCTTGTTCTTCATTGGTTTGTATCTCTCTCCCTCAAAAACTCAATTTTTATTGATCTATTGAATTTTGCTATGAATTCCATTGATTTTATTTGTGAATTTCTATTGCATTCTACTATGAATTGTGAGTAGTTCATCGTCTTAGGGCGTATGGATGAACCCTACAAGCCCAATTTCGAAATTGTGATGAATTGGCGAAACTATTGCTAGGATTGATTAGGGTTAGTTTGGGATTGCTATAATACGAATAGCTAGGGATTCATATCGATTGGGATTTGCAAGAGATTGGGTCCCAATTCGATAGGAAGCCCTAGATATCCGAATTGGGTTGCAATTGAATTTTTCCAGAATCGGTTTGCAAGAGATTGGACCGAAACTAGGGTTTTTCGATTGCAATTCTACACCAATACCCGTTTGCAAGAGATTGGACGGGTAGGAACTATCCCAACCTAGGTCATGTCTTGAGTTTGCACGAGAGTGGGCTCGAGATACGATTGAACGATGATGTTGTCCTTCACGCTAGTTTGCCTAGGTTAGGGTTTGCAAGAGATTGGACCCTACCCTAGGTTGGCTATAGACCTGCGATAGCGCGAGAGCGTGAGCTTGGTTCCATATTTAGTTGCAACTAGTTCACCCAATTTTCAAGCCTAGCAATTGTGAAACCTACATGTCACAATGATGAGATACGACAAGTAGCGGGGATTCCCTATCCCCTAAGCGTCTTTATTAAATTGTTAATTCTTCTATACATTTGAACGACTGTGACCGCACATTTGCGAACATTTCCCGACTTTTTCTATAGCCAGGTGATCCAAAGAAGACACTGTTATTAGGCCTCCCTGTGTTCGATACCCGCTCACCGCTACACCGTGCGTTTGTGGTAAGACTGTGATCGTCGCCGCTCCGGGACGTGTATCCGGGGCGCGATCATATAGTAAAGAAGTGTGTGCATAAAGTAATGGCAAACTTCTAAATGCCTAGAAAATGGATGTGTATTTTAGTCATTTAAAATGTTGCATGCTTATCTTATAGGGGAGTCTAGAGGGAGATATTTTGGAGTGAATCTTCTATATTCTTCTTTATTCTTCATTTCCTTTCTTTTCATTTTTCTCATTTTCTCCCCTTCCTCCCTAGCTTAGGCCGGTCACTGATCGCATCCGGATATACACCCGAAAAACGACTTGTAGTTTTACCGCAAGCGCATGGTGTAGTGGCGAGCGGGTATCGAACACAGGGAGGACAAATGACAGTATCTCACTTTAATTACCTAGCTATCAAGAGAGTAAGAATAATTTTGGTGTAATCGTCACAATTGTTCAATAACAAGAAATATCAATATAATAAAGCGTCTAGGGATAGGAAATCCCCACTACGGACCGTCTCTCATCCTTGTGAATAATAGATTTCATTGTTGCTAAGTTTGAATGTAGGTGAACTAGTCGCAACTTAATGTAGAACCAAGCTCATGCTCTCGTGCTATTGTTGGTCTATAGCAAACCTACAATAGAGCCCACTCTCGTGCAAACTCTACCCTAAGCCGCTAGCGTGAAGATCGACATCATCGTCCAATCGCATCTTGATCCCACTATCATACAAACTCGAGCTACGATCTAGGTTATGATAGTTCGCATTTGTCCAATCTCTTGCAAATGAATATTGGTATAGATTTATATTAAAAATCCTAGCTTTGGTCCAATCTCTTGCAAACCAAATATCTAGGGAAATTCCAATTATCAATCTAAATCGAATATCTAGGCCTTCCTATCAATTGGGATCCAATCTCTTGCAAATCCCAATCGATATGAATTCCTAGCTACTCGTAATATGTCGATCACAACCTAATCATTATCAATTCTAGTAACAAATCCATAAATTCATCACAATTCAAAAGATCGGGTCCATAGGGTTCATCCCCATACCCTAGAACGACAGAACTACTTACTAATCATCATGAAAATATCAGAAATAACAATAATAATCATGGCACAATTCATTGCAAATAAGAAACAATTCATAAAAATGAGATTTTTAATAAGAAAGAACAAACCAATGATGTAGCCAATGATCTCCAGCTGAGATTTTCTCCAAAGAATAGCTGTCAAAAAAATAAAAGAACTCTCTAAAAAATAATTCAAGTCTCTCCTAAAACTAGGTCTAAAGCTAGGTTTAAATACAAGCCAAAATCATCCAAAAAATCGTGACAAAACTTCCCCTGTGCAGCCTAGAATTCGCATTCCTAGCAGCAGTCGGAGAGGGTCACTCGGCTGAGTGACCCTTGTCACTCGCCCGAGTGACAAACCCTGTAAAATAACAATAACTTTGAGGTTCTCAGGGGTCCGTCTCTCGGGGTAACTCGGCCGAGCAGTCTTCTGCATTCGGCCGAGTAGCAATCATGCTCGGCCGAGTGAGCTTCCTTAGATTTTCCAGTAACTTGGGCTCTTTTCTGTCTGATTTCTTTGACTGACTCGGATGAGTGAGCTTTCTCACTCGACCGAATGGAATTCGTTACTCGGCCGAGGAAACGTAGAAAATCTTCAGTTCCTATCCGTTCCCTCGGCGAGTGTAACCTTTCACTCGACCGAATGAGCAGTCTTGCTCGGCCGAGTGAAGTGCTGTTGAGCTCCTTTCTTCTCCTTTTCGCCTCATGGTCTCTCCTATCGATTTCCTTCTTCTTCTGCTCATCCTCTATCGTTGATAAGTCCTCCAATAAGCCGCGGGCAACACTCCGAAGTGCGTGAAACTCCTTTGATCTCATTTTAGCTCCAGATCGCTTCATATCTCCTGAAATACGACAAAAACAAGAAATAGTGAAAAGCATAGTAATATCATCGAGTAATCGTGAAAAACGCAATATGGGCGATCAAAACGTCATGAAAACATGCAGAAAAAAGGTATAAAATATGGAGTGATCAAAATCCCCCAAGCTTACCTCTTACTCGTCCTCGAGGAAGACAAGCAAAAGGCGAACCCGTCGGAAAAAATAAAGAAAAGGAAAAATGAAAGAGATAGAAGATAGGAAGGAAAACAAAGAGGGAGGTGCTAGATCATTCTCTCAGGACGTGGGTTTTGCTTACTCATATAGCATACGGCGAATATAAAACACATGCCAAAGAATTTTATCTCGATATCATAATCATATGGATGCATTCAAAACAGAAACCCAAGAATAGCAAAATAGTTTGAAATATGGAATCATTCTAGAATTAACATCGTCTGAGGCATCTAAAGCGGCATACATAATCATAGACCACACACTTTTTAATTGAATGCTTTCTATTTGGAGTATAAGAGATATCACACAATATGGATCAATAAGAATAGAAAGGTATGGCTTTCATGAACTGCATGCTAAGTGTCAATTCCTAGATTTCGTAAAAACTTTAGTAATCTTACCGAGTACAGAAAATTACCTAGCTTAGGTTGTCATGCACAATCAAGTAGTCACTATCTCACACATCATTAGATCCTCTCCCTCAAGCTTATCTATAAGCGTGGTGGCATAAGATAAGTCAATAAGCTTATTCCCCATTTTTGAAGCTCCATAAAAAAATAAAAATAAAAGAGGGGAGAAAGAGAGAAAGAGTATGAGATGGGATCATATATGAACTTCTTTTCTCTTTTCTTTTCTTCTTTTTTCTGCAAATATATAAAACTGTGATCCCAAATCAAAAGATAGAAAGATATACAAGAATATTTTTTTCTTTTTGATTTTTGATTTTTTTTGATTTTGGGGGTATTGGAGCATAGATTTTTGTAGCGGGGGAAATGCCAATATAAGAATCGCTAAATGGAGATTCACCAATGATTTTAAGTATAGAAATAATGCTCAAGATATATGGAGAAAGAAATATATGTAACACTCGGTTCACTCTATAGAATGTTCACGACAACTTTTAGCAGAGTAATGTAATCTACTCAGTTTAATCTCAGAAAGTAAACTAATCCAGTTATATCAGCCTAGCATACATTCAATCAACCTGAAAGTGAAGCGTACATTTTCATGCAATAAGAAGTGATATAAGAAAAGAAAGCAGTACTCCAGATATAAGCAATCAATGCGTGAAGCTTGGTGTGTTTTCTATGAAGAGTATACAGTAAAAATCATCAGATTCAGCTAATAAAAGAATTTCATCCATATTCATACATGAAAAGGAGGGTTACTATCTCAAATGCATAGCAAGACATAGCATATGATATCTGAAATGAAAACTATGGCATGACAAGATAATATGCATATAGAGATAAGCTAATACCATGTCATCATCATCACAGAAAATTCATCTCTAGCAAAAAGGATAAAAGAAATAAGGATAAAAAGAAAGTAAAAACTACTGTACAATGCAGCACACTCAAAAAGTAAAAAAACGTGATGCATTGAAAAAAAAAGAAAAAGTGGGTGAAAATAAGTGAAAAAACGAAGAAATGTAGGAAAATGAAAAGAAAAGGCGACGAAAATAAAAAGTACGTGAGAACTCACTCCCCCAAGCTAAAGTGCACAATGTCCTCAATGTGCAAAGTGTGGCACACCGAGAGACAAAAATATGGGTGGGGCGGGTGAGGATGCATGCATGAAAATAAAATAAAAATAAAAATAAAAATAAAAATATGTGATGGGAATGCAAGTGATGAATGCAGATATGCGGGTGGTGCATGCAGAGATCAAAATAGTACCAGATAAGTGTCCCCAAAAGTACTCCCTCACTCCCAAAAAGATATAGACAGATACGACCAAAAAGTGATCAAAACGTGTGTGGAGGCTGGGTGCAAAATCAGCAGGCTCAAAATATCCAGCGAATCATCAGCAAAAATATGGAAGGCATCCGGTGTGTGCCTAGGCGGGTGGGGGTGCACTAGCACCGTCCTGTGGCGGAGGTGGTGGTCGTGAAGGACGCTGGGTGGGAGTGGATGGCTGAGGTAGATGCTCAAGAATCTGGTTTAGGCAGGCCTGAATACCAGGAAGTAAAGCGACGCGGGTCTGGACTGCACTAACAGTAGCTGAGAGAGCCTAAAAATCTGCTCTAAGTCCACTCACCATCCCCTCAAGAGCACGGAGGTGCTGAACTAGGGTGTGGGGGGAGGTGGAGCAGAGGGTCGAGCAGGACGAACAGGTGAAGAGCGGGGCTGTCTCGCACGGCTACTGTAAAGGATATGTGCAACTGTGGGGTGGTGCGGTGGTGCTGTGCTCACTAAGTGACGCTCAGCCTCAGTGGAAGGCCGAGATGCAAGAAAGTTCGAAGAGGATGGAGCAGAAGCAGAAGCAGAAGTGGTGGCAAACGACGAGGCAGGCAGAGAGGTCAGTGACACAGACGTGGGGATAGACATCACGACACTCTCGAAGTATACAGCGACGGTGGAGACAATAAGGTCGACGACTGGGGAGGTCGTGAAGGATGCAGAAAATGACTCCCTAGGAGTCGAGAACAAAAATGAGGAAAGGGTCTCCCCTGCGGAGGCAAAAGAGGGCTCGTCGCTCTCAACTATGGTGGGGGACGCTCGGGGCTAGTTGCAGAAATGGGATCTATCGACATGGGCACAGTGGTGGTGGTGGTGCGAGTGGACTCAGCTAAAGTCCTCCCGACGGTGAAAGACGTGTGGACAGAGGCGTCGGGAGGTGCAGACGAAGTAGGTGTAGGCTGGGAGATCACGGGGTCAAGGGGTGGAAGGAGGGGCTCCTGCTGAGCACCCTCAGGCTCTAGCACATATGCGGCTGGGATGAGGATATCCATCGCTGGAATCCACTCCTCGCCCGTAGGTCCAATATGCATCCGAGCAGGGCATGGGAGAATCATGTAATCGACATCGTGGGGACCGTGCAGCCACACCCAGTGGCACTGACCATGAGGACGCAGCATCCTCATCTGGGCCATGACATCTATGGAGAGTGAGGTGGGGCCCGGTGGTCTCAGCAAGCCAGCTGGGGGGTCAACTCCGCACAAAAGGGCCAAGAGGGTAATCAGAACGCCGCAACAGATAGGCGTCCAAGCGCCAATAGAAATAATGATGCGGTCGATGTACCAATTGGCGATATCGATCTCTATGGCGGGGACCAAAACGTCGTCTCCATCAAAGACCCTAGAACGTGTCATCGCATAGATCATGTAGAGATCTGGCGTCGACAACGTCTCGGGCTCGTACTTCACAAGAAAAGTGGTCGCCATAAGGCGCTGTGCAATGCGGAGGCACGGGTGGAGGACGACAGAGGCCTTGGCCCGACTAGGGTAAAAGGCGAGGGGAGATCCCGTGATCCGTGTCCAAAAAGCGTGGGTGTCGAATAACAGCGGTGGGATGTGCGTGGGACTGTAGGCTCGGTCTGGGTCAAGGACAGCGGGCCACTGGAAGAATGTTCGAAGCATGTCGAGAGTGACCTCGCACTCTCGATCCATCAGACGAAAGGAGCATCCTCCAGGGGTCCGGTCAATAGAGCTAAGGACCTCTAGTGTCGGGCGGATGTAAGTGTCCGCCGACACCGATAAGAAATCATGCCACCCCACGTTGTCATACAACTGGAGTAGCCCCTTTAGTACCCCTAGGCTCTCAAGGTTAGCTAGGTGCACGAACCTAGTGGGTACGATCGAGCGATGGGAGATACGCTCAAATCTGGAGCATTGGGCATCGTCTCTGAACGTGATCCCCATCGCATCGAACTCGGGGGCAGGCTGGGCAAGTGGTGGAATGCGTGAAGTAGGAGGCGGCTGTGTAGGTGGTGGCGGGCTAGGTGGCGGGGAGTCTGCCCTAGCGGAAGAGGAGCCAGGATCACTTGACCTCTTCCGCTTGGAAGCGGGCTCCCGAGTGCGTGGCCTATGTCGTGGGGGCATGAAGCCCGTGAGACGTGCCCACCCAAATGAAAATGCGTCACGCTATAAAGAAATAGGGAACGAGTGTACCCGAGCAAGACGTGACAGCGAATACTGGAAGTGTGCGTAGAATAGCCTCCTCCACTGAGCTCTAAAGTGCCCTGTATCTCCCCCAAGCTCCCCCAAGCTATTCTGAAAAACAAACAATCAAATCAGCTAATGATAATCAATATACATAGGAAAGATAGGGGGAAATAGATATATATATGAATGTAGGATCCTGACAAAAACAAGGACGTTAGGATCGAATAATAAAGTCGAGACTTACGCTTGCGTACGCGGCACCATAATCTCGGAACTTCGCCCTCGGATTCGCCACAACGGTCGATACTTCGTCACTGAGGATCGAAGCAGAGTTTCACCGCCTAAATCTCAAACTAGAAGAGGATTTTAATGGAAGGGAGAAGAAGAACATAAGATGCCTTATGCAAACTTATGGCATGGAAAGTGTGGAATGAATGCCTTACCCTTGGGTCCTATTTATAGGCTTTAGGGGTAGTTATTGTAGGAAATAACCAATTATAAGCTTAGCCTATATTAGCACATTCATTTATCCTCTTCTTCATTCACTTATCAAGTGCCTTTATGCACTTATAAAGTGACTTTTTCCACTTATCGAGAGGCTTTTTCCACTTATCGAGTGGTCCTTTTCACACGAGAAAAGGTTCCCTTCGTGCACGCCTTCGTGCACACGACATCTGAGGTCCGTATACCCTCATACATCCCCTCATGGGTGTATTTATGTCGTCCATATCCAACATCTCCCACTCACACTTGAGGGGATTGTAAGGAAATATTTTTCCTTTAACTCTTCTATTTATCATACCAAGAAATAGGCCGTGTGACCGTCATGCGCATAGAGTCCGCTGTTGTGCACTTGTTAGAGATACACAACACCCCTCGAGGTACAAAGTTGAGTAGATCAACGCATGCTTTACCCTAGATTATTTCTTCACATTTCTTATACTTTATATTCAACAATTGAATCCCATCTGGATTACAATTGGATGGCCAGCTTTGAATCTCTAAAGTCCAAATGTGAATATGAAATTAATCTTCCTCTTCTTGCGATCCTTTTGATCTTGACTTGACTCGCTTTTCTAACATGCCCCGTCAGACTGAATTAACCATAGTCCATAAGCAACATGCTAAGATAGCAATCACACAGTCAAATCTTAAGGAACCAATTAGAGTCCATAAGGGTAACGAGTTAAGACCCATGTGGTCTTTGGGTCTCACATAATAGTAAACACAATTACTATTCTAACCCAATGGTCAAAATGCATACGTAGTATGAATACGTATTACAACATCACTCCTTTCCCAGTGAGCATATGTCTTAATGATGTTGTGAGGATGATAACCAGACACCACAATGTCTGACTTTGAGTCCCTTTTACTACTCAAATAATCTTCTGGACTCACATCCCGCATAAGACAGATAGGATTTCAAAATCCTCTTAGATCTTTTGAAAGCATCCATATGATGCTGATCTTTCATACGACCATTTTGTTTAAGTCATGACTCTAAATCATCCGTCTGACGATTTTGACTTTAAACAGGTCTCATCTTTATTTTACCCGTCTGATAAAATAAAGGCGGTTGCTCATGTGAGAGAGCCAACCTTAATCTGTCCGACATACTAGAATTCAGCTGAGATTTCAAAAATGTATACAAACATTTCTTAAGAAATTCATATGCAATGTTAAAAAGAACTTATTCTTTTATTAAATTTGATCATTTATAGACATGGGAATTTACATTGGTACAACTCAGCTCTTACGCAATCCTTGAGATGATAAGTGTTTGTAAAACACATCTCTAGGGATCGCCTTCGTAAGCGGATCCGCTATCATCTCATGCGTAGATATGTACCTTATGTCTACCTTCTTGGTATTGTCATAGTCTTTTGCAAATTTGTAGCGGATATCTATGTGTTTGGTCTTACAATGGAATTTTGGATCTTTGACATAGGCTATGGATGCTTGACTGTCGCTGTGTATTGGTACAGCACCTGAGTCATTTGCATCAATAAGCCTGTCTAAGAACTTCCTAAGCCAAACAGCCTCTTGGACTGCCTGCTAAATGCTACAAACTCGGCTTCCATAGTTGAAAGTGCGATGCAGGATTGTTTCTTGCTACTCCAGGATATTGCACCGGATCCGAGTAGAAAAACATATCCTGAGGTTGATCGTCGCTCATCGAGATCACCCGCCCAATCAGCATCAGTGTAGCCTTCGAGCCTAAAGGCATCTCCTTGATAGCATAAAGCATAGTCTGCAGTTCCTTTGAGATACCGCATTATCCTCTTAACCGCTTTCCAGTGTACTTGCCCTGGGTTGGATTGGTAACGACTTACCATTCCAACGGCAAAACAGATGTCCGGTCTTGTACACATCATAGCGTACATAAGACTACCAACTGCACTGGAATATGGAACTTTTTCCATAATTTCCTTTTCCTTTTGGTTCTTTGGAAATGATTTCAGACATAAATTGTCGCACTTGCTTATAGGAGTATCAATGGACTTGCAGTCCTGCATATTAAAACGTTCTAAAACCTTCTTTATATAAGTCTCATGTGAAAGAGAAAGAAGTTTCTTCGAACGATTCCTTGAAATCTTAACTCCAAGGATATATGCGGCTTCTTCCATGTCTTTCATCTCAAAAACTAATGAAAGCCAAGCCTTGATATCCATCACAAAGCCCTTGTCATTTTCGGCTATTAAAATGTCATCTACATATAGAGACATAATAACGTACTTGCTCTTAATTCTCTTGATATATACACAGTTATCTTCATCAAGCATGGAAAAACCATTTGATAAGACAACTTCTTGAAATCGTATATACCATTGCCTCGAGGTTTAAGACCATATATGGATTTACGAAGTTTACAAACCTTATGTTCGTTTCCTTCTTTTACAAACCCTGTTGGTTGTTCCATATATATCTCCTCGTCCAATTCTCCATTGAGAAAGGCAGTCTTTACATCCATCTGATGTAATTCGAGGTCTAAGCAAGCTACCATTGCCAGAATCAGGCGAATCGAGGTAAAACAGACAACAGGTGAGAAGGTCTCTTCGTAGTCTATCCCTTCCTGTTGCGTAAAACCTTTCGCGACAAGGCGAGCTTTATATCTGTCAATAGAGCCATCAGCCTTATGCTTGATCTTAAGAACCCATTTGTTCCCAATAGCTCTACATCCTCTGGGTAAGTCAACTAAGTCCCAGACTTGGTTAACTTTCATGGATTCCAACTCTTCCTTCATCGCTTCCATCTATTTGTCTTTCGCAGGGCATGATACGGCCTGTTTGAAAGTAGCAGGCTCGTCATCATCTTGTAGTAAAGTCATAAAGGTTTGTTGAAATTCATCCTCAAATCTTAGAGGAGCCAACCTTGTATGACTACTACGTCGTATTTGAGATTCTTCAATTCCTTGTTGACTCGAATTCAGATCAATTCTAATATCACTCCCACTTGGAATGTCATTAGAAATGCTCCCACTTGGATCATTATTCCCGTATGGAATAGGATTAGTGTCATTCGTATCATCCATTGGTGAAGTTTGAAACGTATTTTCTTCTTCACCAAGAATTCTCCCACTCGAATGAGGTAATCCTCATTGATCATTAATCTCAAATAGAGATAAGTCCTGACTTATCTCGCCCTGTCTTGGAAACTCGTTTTCCAAGAAAGTGACTTCCCTCGACTTAAACTCAATTAGACCTCCATTGTCTTCCTGACTAACGAAAACATAACCTTTAGAGTTTTCTGCGTATCGTATAAAGATACATTTCCTTTCCCTTGGCCCAAGTTTGCCATACTTATGGGAGGAAATATGTGCGTAGGATGCACATCCCCAAGGTTTTAAAATGTTTAAGTCAGGAGACTTTTGGTTCCACAACTCATAAGGAGTGGAGCTAACTGATTTCGAGGGTACGCGGTTCAAAATGAATGTGGCCGTTAATAATGCATCACCCTAAAAGGTGATTGGCAAGTTAGCTTGCGCCATCATTGAACGGACAATTTCCATTAAAGTCCTATTTCTCCTTTCATCATACCATTTTGTTGAGGAGTATATGGCATAGTAACCTGATGTACTATGCCCTTTTCATCACAAAGTTCCTTAAAACTTGTTGATTGATATTCACCGCCCCTATCGGTTCGCAAGACCTTAATCTTGCGATCTAATTGATTCTCCACTAAACTCATATAGTTTTTAAAGCATGTTAATGCTTCACTTTTGTGGGATATCAAATAGATATGTCCGAATCGGGTGAAATCATCAATAAAAGTGATGAAATAGGACTTCCCACGTCTTGTCTTGACATTCATCGGACCACATATGTCCGAATGGATGAGCTGTAATGGAACCTCGGCCCTTGTGCCGGTTCCAAACGGCTTGCGACAAGATTTCCCCACAAGGCAATGTTCGCAGGTCGACATTTCAACCTTTGACACATTGGATAGAAGGCCACGTTTGGCAAGTCTATCCATTCGTTTTGGTCCAATATGACCAAGCCTTGCGTGCCAACAACTTATATTAGACTCATAAGTCGAAGAATTTGTAACAAGGAAATTTTCATTACATAATGAAGAGTCATACATTGTATTTAATACAATAAATCCTTTAAATACATACCCAATACCAATTAAGGAATTATTACAACACAAGTCCACTTTACAATCATGAAAAAACCAGCTATAACCAAGACCCATTAACACGACCACAGATATTATATTCCTTCGAATATCTGGAGCGAAGAGAACATCATGAAGTAGGAGAGTGCGGCCGTTGTCCAAGATTAGCTTGCAAGTCCCAACGCCTTTCACTTCAACACGTGTGTTGTTTCCTACATAGATCCACTTCGTTCCTTGGGGTATCCGGTGATACTCCACGAAGGACCGTCTGTCCCTTGCTATGTGGTCGGTGGCACCTGAATCAATTATCCAAAATGGATTAGATTCCACAAGAAATATTGAACTAGAAACACATATGTAACTAGTATAATTACAAGTTACCTCGTCGCCTCCACTCGTACACGAACGAGCATAGTGACCGAGCTTGTTGCACTTGAAGCACTTGATCCTCTTCAAGTCTTTTTTCTTGTGCCATTTCTTGTGCCCACCCTTATGTTTGGGTTTCTTGGTAGACTCAGGTTTCTTATTACGTTCATTGGTAGACTTCGAACGATCTTTCCTTTTCTTTCCACCGTGTGAGGAACTAGCAACCATGTGCACTTCTGCACTTAGCTTGGCAGCCGCAAGCCGCTCTTCCTCTAATTCGAGGTGCTTGGAAACATCGCTGAAGGTCTTGATGCTCTCATTGTGAGTGAGATGCATCTTCATTTGGTCCCACCCATTGGGTAGGGAACGTATGACTGCTTGGATTTGTTGCTCATCAGTGAGCATATGACCCGCATCCTTTAACTTTGAGATAAGATTCGGCATATGTCGCAGATGTTTCCCCATGGAATGATCTGGACGTTTCTTGTATGAATCAAATCTTATAGTTAAGGCATGAAGTTTGGACACCGATGTGCCACCAAACTTCTCCTCTAGCTTGGACCATATGTCCATGGCTAGGTCATGCTCTCGGAAGATGTGTATTATGTCATCGGCCATACTGCTCAATAACGTAATGCGAGCTATCTTATTCTTTCGAGACCAAGCATCAAAAGCTTCCTTGTCTCGTCTGTATTGGGCCGTAGTGCCCAACTCGGGTTCAATCATTATGTTCTTTAAAGTTTCGAGCACTTCTTGCTCCTCTAGAACGCATTGTATCTTGATAGACCATAGTTTGTAATTATCGCCGTTGATTTTTTCACCTCTGTTTAACTCAGCGACGATATATTTTGAAGTGGAAGACATTTTACTTTTAAAATGCCGCAAAAAGACTCAAAACCGAAGGTTTGATCAAAAACATTGCAAAAATTCTTAAAATACAATTCCCACTTGAAATGATAATAGAATATCCCATTTGGATAGTTCTAATTTCAACTCCCACTTGAAATGATATTTATAATTTGATAAGTTACTTTCGAAAAATATTGAAGATGTTGTTATAGAATCGGAAAGGTTTCTACGATTCCAATCACCATCTAGAACAATCCTTCAATATTTCCCCCTCACTTATCAAACGATAGTACTCTTATAGTACTTCGCAGCGGAAAAGCGTTTTTGAAACCGTATTTTTCAAAACGTATGAAAAACGTATTTTTCAAAAAATGTATATTTCAGTCCAGTACCCTTATGATACTAGCGAAATATTCGACACTTCTTGGCCATTTACCGGGGTTGTTCCGTATCCGTGCCAAGGTCGGATCCCCCTTGAGGGGATTTTCTGCATGCCATTGTCGCCGACTCCCGTATGGATCCAGGCGCTTCCCCCCATATAGGAGAATTTTGCCGTAGATGACTGTCGTTGGCCCCGTATAGGCTAGTCAGCATGTTCGTGTTACATCGACCAAGGCCTCTCGCCGAATTGGTCGACCAAAAATACCGGATTGGTCGACCAATACCGACCAAGGATCTGGCACCCCCGGCCAGGGCCTCTGCCCTGGCCGAGGCTGGCCAAGGGCCGGCTAGGGCCTGGCCCTGGCCTCTGCCAGGGCCGACAGGGCCCTGGCCCCTGGCCAGGGCCGGCCAGGGCCTCCTGGCCCTGGCCTGGCCTCGATCAGGCCTGGCCCTGGCCTTGGCCGTGGCTGGCCAGTGCCGGCCTGGCCGTGGCCGGCCATGGCCTAGCCATGGCCCTTTGGCCTTGGTCGGCCATGGCCCATATGGCCATGGCCGGCCACCCCCTTGCATGGGGTTGGCCGCACACCCTGCCGGAGGGGTGGCCGTGGTGGTTATTGGCCATAGCCAACCCCCTCCACATGGGGAGGAGGGATGCATTGCCTTCATAGCCCATTTGGCCATGGTGATCAAGCACCAAAAGTCATCTTCCCCGATGGGAATAACTACCATCTTCTTCCTCGATGAAGCACCTGTTCGTCGATGAAGCACACATTCGTCGAGAAAGTAGTTATTCTCTAATGGCCGTGTGCCAAAATGAAAAAATAACATACTTTAGAGTTCGCAAACTACACGCTCCACATGAAGAGAGTTCACATTCCCTATGAATGGAGACTCAGCATCCATGAAGAGTGCGAGCTTGACGATATGAACGGTCGGTTCTTCCCGTCACGAAAAGTTCCTGCCATATCCGTAATGACAGAAGACCCTAATGTGAAAAGAACAACCGTTGTGTTCTCTCCGTCACGAAGCGTTCCTACTATATCCATAATGGTAGGATACCCATTCGTGGAAAAGACAACGCCTCGTTCATCGGTTCGACGGGGCGACGGTTTGACCGGGGAGAACCCGTATGGCTCTGATACCAATGTAGGATCCTGACAAAAACAAGGACGTTAGGATCGAATAATAAAGTCGAGACTTACGCTTGCGTACGCGGTACCGTAATCTCGGAACTTCGCCCTCGGATTCGCCACAACGGTCGATACTTCATCACGGAGGATCGAAGCAGAGTTTCACCGCCTAAATCTCTAACTAGAAGAGGATTTTAATGGAAGGGAGAAGAAGAACATAAGATGCCTTATGCAAACTTATGGCATGGAAAGTGTGGAATGAATGCCTTACCCTTGGGTCCTATTTATAGGCTTTAGGGGTAGTTATTGTAGGAAATAACTAATTATAAGCTTATTAGCCTATATTAGCACATTCATTTATCCTCTTCTTCATTCACTTATCAAGTGCCTTTATGCACTTATAAAGTGACTTTTTCCACTTATCGAGTGGCTTTTTCCACTTATCGAGTGGTCCTTTTCACACGAGAAAAGGTTCCCTTCGTGCACGCCTTCGTGCACGCGACATCTGAGGTCCGTATACCCTCATACATCCCCTCATGGGTCTATTTATGTCGTCCATATCCAACAAGGAATTAATTTCAAAATTGGGCGTAGGGGGCATACGATTTGGAGAAATGGAGGAGAAATGGGAGATTTTGGCAAAATGGGGGAAGAACGACGAACGGGTGGCGGCGCAGACGGTGACCAGCGGCGGGGAGCATCGGCGAGTCGTCGGCGACAAGGGGCGGCGGTCGGCGATGGAAATGGGTGGCATTCGGGCTAGGAAGAGTGGGGTTCGGGCGGAGGAAATTCGAAAAGGCTTGGGCGCTGGGAAGAAAATTTGGGAATTTTGCGGTTTCAAAAATCGCGTAGCGCCCGCTGGCTTATATAAGGATGGGCGACTTGGTCGAGTGACACGTTCACTTGGCCGAACGGCACATGTGAAAAACATTTTGAAAATCTCAATTCTTACGACTCGGCTGAGTAGCTTTTCCCATTCGGCCGAATGGACAAGTGCCCATCGGCCGAGTAGCAAGGCCACTCAGCGACTGTGAAGCGTGTAGGGTATCAGATTCACTCGGTCGAGTAACATAGTCATTTGGTCGAGTGGCAATAGTACTATAAACTACAGAAAATAACAGAGAGTGGGTCTGTAGGATCTTCCCTGATCAGTACTCTACTCGGCCGAGTAGAGTCTTCATTCGGTCGAGTGACATGTATACTCGGCCGAGTGGCTTATTGTTTTCAGCCTCGGCTCTCTGGTTTTGATCCATTCTCTGTTTTTCTTGTCCCCGTCAGTTTCTTCCTCTTCCTAAGGCCTGAGCGTGTTCCTGAAGCGCTCTCCCTTGCCATGGTCATCCTCCATACGAATGATTTCTCGTTCTCCATCTCATGTCATGAAAAATAGAGCCTGTTGTCACGATTTCTATTGACTCTAGACTCTAAACACTATGAAAAATCTAAACAAAAATAGAATTCAACTAAAAATAATATAAAACCATCGGGTTGCCTCCCGACAAGCGCTCGTTTAAGGTCTTGAGCTCGACCCCTTTAGATATTCGTTTAGTGCTTGATATTTGCCGCATGTGAGATGCGCCCGTCAAATTTGCTGGGAAGGCCACTCGGATTCAATTGTTGATGCTCGTGGGCATTCCTCGGCTTCCCCTCATTGTGGGTAGTGTTGGGGGATAAGTCCCCTAAGCCAGAGCTTGTACCATTCTTTTTCTTCACCGGTGATGATGCTTTCTTATCCGGTGGAGCTTTATTCAATTTATTTGCCGTGGAGAGTTTGCATAGATCCTTTATTCTCGTGACATTGGCGTCGTCTTTATCATCAACCAAGGGATAGTCCGGTGGGTCTTCCAACTTTTCTCCATCACTAGAAGATTGGCCTTCTTCAAGACCGTCATCGAGTAGGACGCCAATAGAATGCGGTATAGCTTCATCAATCACCTCATCAAGGAGGT